>JACEVL010001018.1:277500-365000 GCA_020284085.1 Aporrectodea caliginosa
TATAGTAGTGTAAGGTAAGGTTGTGTAAAATGAGGCAACTTAAAGTATGAATAAGTAATTTAAACTGAGTCTGAAGTAAACTGAGGTAGGCCTAACGTAAAGTGACACATCTATAGATGAAGCAAGATAAGGCATGGTTATAAGGCAAGGTACAGTAAAGCAATGTAAGAAAGTGTGTTATTAGTAAAAGAGGGGTCAGGCCATGTGTGACGTCACACATTTATTTTTTTTAAATTTTATTTATAATTTATTTTTATACTTTTTTTAGTAGAATTTCATAGCTTTAAAAATAATTTTCAAAAATTTTCTGAAACATTTTAATTAGTTTTATGTCAAAATAGCATGAAATGCATATCTCCTGAATGTGTTTTTCACGATTCCTCTCGCTAGGAGCGCTAGTAATAATGCTGTTGCGAAGCCTTGTTTATGTATTAGCCTTGCTTTCGGAAGTATTATTATTTCTATGTTCGAAAGTGTGACGTACTTTAGTTGCGGGGGGGTCCGAGTTTTGTGACAGTTTGTGACAGGGGAGGGGGTAAAAATGGTCAAAAATAGCGTGACGTACTTTATGGACGGCCCCTAACGCATGGTTAAGGTAAGGCACAGAAAAGCAATGTAAGTTAAGTCAAAGTAACGAAAGGTATGGTTATTATTAAAAGCTTCT
Organism: Aporrectodea caliginosa; assembly: GCA_020284085.1. Classification (NCBI taxonomy): domain Eukaryota; kingdom Metazoa; phylum Annelida; class Clitellata; order Crassiclitellata; family Lumbricidae; genus Aporrectodea; species Aporrectodea caliginosa. The sequence goes on from JACEVL010001018.1 coordinate 278,165, forward strand.
CACCACTCGTATGTCGCCCCATGTCTGTTCGTTGCAGCAGGTAGTCCTTCTTTTAACAGGCGACATGATCAGTTGAGCGGATGACTCTGTTTTGGTCGATAACGGTTCTGCTGCAGCCGATAACAGTTTAGTTTCAACTGGGATTAAATTTTCAAACGAGGCAGAGTCATTTTCCATGGAGTAATTTTTCTGGTTACGTTTTTTTTCCAGCATGCTTTTGAGGTATTTTCAAGCTTCTGGTCAAGTTTATTTTTGGACTTGTGGCCGAGGAGGTCTTTGCCAGCTTCTGATGAAAGTTCTTTTTTTAATCAGTTTATGGTATTTCTTCGTAGCATAATACCCTCTCATTTATGCGATGAATCCAGTTCATGGTAACCCATCACCAAAATGTCCTTCTTTAGCTATTCCTTGCGTAGCTTAACAAGATTTGCTTTCTGAGTTTCTGGGAACCATAATTTTGTGTGGCCCTCTTTGCTTAGGTTGATTTCTGTGCAGTAAAGGGGTTCAATTTCTCTGTTGAGTTGCGATGGTGGTTAGGCCTACTCTCGACCGTTACAGCTCTTTCGTTTTGCGTGTTTTCTTTCTGCTCGTAGGATTTAATAATTGAGTTTGTTCTGGTCTACGTCAACTGTTTTAAGATTAGTCTTTCTTCAGTTGCGTATTTGCATCGCGGCTCACTTGAAGTTCATTTTTTGACAAGTGTTTCTGAGTTAAAAACGTTTCATAGTATGTCTGCTGAGTTTAGTCGAATGGCAAATCTTCCTTTGCGCCATTCTGTTGCGAGTTGATTCTTATTGTGGTCAGGTTAAAAATTCAATTTCTTCTCAATTCAGTGTGATTTGAGTTTTGTTTGAGTCGTTTACATCCAAGGCACAGTCACCTATTTTAAAGTGTTTTCTTTCGTCTGTGTTCGATTTTTTCTGGAAAGTTTTGACACCTTTTGAGATACTTTTCTTGTTTTGTTTAGGTCTTTTCTTCGCACATTTGAGAAGACAGTCGCCTTCCCTGTGGTATCTGAAGACAGTCGCCTTCCCTGTGGTATCTGAAGACATCTGAAGACAGTCGCCTTCCCTGTGGTATCTGAAGACAGTCGCCTTCCCTGTGGTATCTGAAGACAGTCGCCTTCCCTGTGGTATCTGAGAGGCCTTCCCAGCCCAGCTTCACGGTATCAAAAGTAAAAAGCCTTAAGTGATTTATAAAACCTAGTTTGACTGATCAAAGGTAGCAAGGTATCTGAAGACAGTCGCCTTCCCTGTGGTATCTGAAGACAGTCGCCTTCCCTGTGGTATCTGAAGACAGTCGCCTTCTCTGTGGTATCTGAAGACAGTCGCCTTCCCTGTGGTATCTGAAGACAGTCGCCTTCCCTGTGGTATCTGAAGACAGTCGCCTTCCCTGTGGTATCTGAAGACAGTCGCCTTCTCTGTGGTATCTGAAGACAGTCGCCTTCCCTGTGGTATCTGAAGACAGTCGCCTTCCCAGTGGTATCTGAAGACAGTCGCCTTCCCTGTGGTATCTGAAGACAGTCGCCTTCCCTGTGGTATCTGAAGACAGTCGCCTTCCCTGTGGTATCTGAAGACAGTCGTCTTCTCTGTGGTATCTGAAGACAGTCGCCTTCCTTGTGGTATCTGAAGACAGTCGCCTTCCCTGTGGTATCTGAAGACAGTCGCCTTCCCTGTGGGTATCTGTACGTGAAGACAGGCGCCTTGTATGTGGTAGATGTAACTGAAGACGGGCCAACACAGTCGCAACGCTACTGTCAACCTCACCTAATAACTATAACTTTTAAACTATAAACTAATACGACAAACGATTAACTGTGTATAAAACTGTAAATTAACTATGAATAAGAAGAATAAATTTAAGCGCCAGTCTATGAAACTTTCGAAATTCTCTACATCTCAAACTCTATCTCTCTGAGTAAGACACACAAAGGCACGTGACCAGAACATCAAAGCCAGCAAAATCACCATGGCAACTTATATGACGTCATCAATTAGCTCCGGAAGCGGCGCTTAAAATTTTTAAACATTGATATAATAATCATCTAATAGAATATTTAATTATTATTATTATTATTATTATTATTATTATATTATATTATTATATTATTATTATTATTATTATTATTATTAGACTGTTATTTATAGCGCGCCTAAACAAAATTGGAATCTTGCACAAAGGCGCGTAACAGAAAAATCAATCATAGTAAATCTTAAACAGATGTGTTTTAAGGTTAGTTTTAAAAATCGATAAAGTTGGGGATTTGCGGATAAAGACAGGGAGGTTTGTTCCATTCAGCCGGGCCGGCTAGCGCAAATGCCATGTTACCAAGTTTTTGAGTGATCGTGTCACAACAAAATCACCTTGAGACGATGAACGTAGGCCTCGTCTGGATTGGAGAGAGGAACAGGGTGTAACAAGTGAAGAAAGGTATGCAGGAGAACAGTTTGTGTAGATTCTGTACATTAGAAGACAGATTTTGAAATTGATGCGAGCTTGTATGGGAAGCCAGTGTAGTTCACGGAGGGTCGGTGTGACATGATCCCGAGGATTTTGGTTAATTAATTAGTTTAGTCATTGCAATATATTAAATAATGATGATGGCGACTTTCCGTTGGACCAACGTCTCCCAAAAGTTCTTAGCCTCCTAGCGAACGTTCTACCGCTGGGTCATTAGATACAAGCGCTTAATAAATGCGTAATGATACTTACCGCCGTCCGCAGTATATATAATATATAGGCCCTATATAGCCTATATATAATAAATATTGACTTGCTTACAGCATACATAATAGATAATATATCAATAGGCTTATGTATTATATATATATATATAATATATATATATATATTTTGATGTTTGTTTTAGATTTTGATGTTTGATGTTTTGATGTTTATGTGTATTTATATTGCTTATGCTTGTTCACCAGAGTGCTGTTTGGCAGCTGGTTATATTAATGAATATACTTACTTACTTACTTACTTACTTACTTACTTACTTAATTAATTATATAGGCCCATTATAATGCATATCAATCTTACGCTCGAAGGTACATAAATTTCCGATTGAACTGTATTACTTGTGTATATAATAAGTAAGTAAGTAAGTAAGAATATCCTTTAATAAACCAATTGCTAACCGCATTTTGGTGTACACACATCATAGTAGTCGCAATAAATCTAAATTAGCCAGTCTATCTTATTCAAGTCCTATAAACCATTCTAGTGATGTAGGTTCTTCGCATCAGGCTATCAGCGGGAGGATATGCATATAGACTCACCCATGAATTTATATAATATATGCGTATCGCATAAAAGTATGTAACATGTACAGGGCCTACGGGGGTTAATAGTGTAGAGGTAACATCACTGGCGTGAAGAGCAGTAGGAAGCGGGATCGCTTCCCGTACCCTCATAAAGGTCCGCTCAGCCTTTCATTTGCGAGATGCCGCGTTGGTAAAATGCGATGTAGAACGTGATGGGCGCCTTGCATGGCTGTCGTATACAGCTAAATTCGACTTCAGACCTGTAATAACTTGTGATCATCCGTTCATACTGATTTGTAATCATCCTTCCTTTGTGTCAGTTTGAAGATATATTAAACGAAGATTAGTATTATTATTATGTCTATATATACGCATATTAATGTAGGCGCTACGCGTATACGGTTTTTATATATCTAAGTGGACAGATCTTCCGCAAATCGACAGCCTGCAATACACGGCGCTAATAGCAGCCTACAAAGCATATCCGCCCAACGGGGGCTCGAACTCGGTACCTCTCGCTCTCTGTGCCAGATGTTATCCAATGCGCTATCGGGCCCCCCCATATTTAAATAGTAAATAGTGTGTATTGCAGGCTGTCTGTTCTGTTAGTAGTTAAGACTTAAATTGCATAACATGTAAATGTACAGCGCAGTGCGTTTGTCAGGCGCTTATTAAATTAAAGAAAAGATATTATTATTATTAGATATTATTACTAGATTCAACATATTGTCTGCATGAGACATTAAAATAAGCTTACTTTCTTTTCTGAAAGATCTTCTGTCTTCACCGGAAGTGCAGGTCACCATTTCCGTTTGAACTAAACATTACTGTGTTAATCGAAGTCGATATGCTCTTGGTAGAATATTATAGACATTTTTTAGTCTAATACGGTGATTTTATAGTCGATTTTTGTATGAAAATGTCGACGACTGATTAGGATATTCTGTCAATTGTGAGCGTGTGGCAGTTTTGTCGAGAAATTCGGCTGATTCGAAATTAGAATGAATTTGACAGTCTACCTAGCGACCACATACGCCGCGTGTGATACTTTGAAAACGTCTTAGTTACCATATCTATCTTTCTTTCGATGTAAGATTTCTATACCGGAGCTTGGAGTTTAGTCGAGTATCGCAAATATTTTACAACAACGGACAAGATAAAAGCCGTATGAAGGTACGCATAAGCACTGCGCTACAGCACAGAAAGAACACGCTTACTTACTTACTTGCTTACAGAGTTATGCGTAAAATCATCCGTTTCGACTCCTTTAATGTAGAAACAACGATGATCGATTAAGTTCTTTCTGTACGGGGCTTTCAGATGCCATATTTGCCAGCGCTCGTGAATAAGCTGGTGCCCCAGCGCTCGTGAATAAGCTGGTGCCCTGCGCTTGGCTTTCGAGTGGCGCTTTAGAAGTTTGGAGATTACGATATTTTTGATGGTTTATGCTTGTTTGTGGGACACAGTAGCCAATTAGAGCATTGTAATGTGGAGAGTACGGGTTCAACCCTCCCCTCCCCCCGCGATAGTGTTAATGTCTAGGGACCTTGGTCAAGTCCTTCACTTACATTTGCTCAGCGTCATCGATTGATGCCAGTGGCGCTTAATAAATGAGTAATGAAATTGTAATTATTATGATTTGTTTACATTTTTGGTAGTCAAGTATTGTACAAACTCCACAGATTACTTGAAATTGATGAGATTGATTGATTGATTGGTGCCGAAATATCGAGTTTGAGTTTTATTTGCTATATAAAGGTAATCCCTACATTTTGGTTGCCTGTGCCCGATATAAACAATCTGGCTGCCCAGACTCGGGTAGAATAGAGTGCTGCAACCATCCACAGTGGAAGGCCCTCAAGTAAGTAAGTAACTAGTAACAAACATGAAAAAAACTGAACTGGGAGCACCATATTGTTTATACAGTGATTGGCCGCATGCGACCCTATTTTCAATGACAATAATTTATGTACTTACCAGTATATACTGGTATACCTGTTAGTAATCTTATAAAATTGAGCTTGTCAAGTTAGATGACATGTTTAATAGGATCAGTCATTTATGACAAACACTATACGCAAGCTCACACTGCTAATTTGACGCTTTTTAGAATAAATAATGAAAACAAGTACTTTGCTCAAACTGTACAGGTTTTATTAGCATACTTATTGGTGGCTTACAGGTGTTTAAATTTATTATTTGACTTCTATTGTTTGTAACTTCTGTTGTTTCCCTGTAGGTGAAGAAGAAGACTGTCTGTAATTACATTCGCAGTGCTGTGGCATAAAATCTGTAGGATTAATTTGGTTGTCAATGCCTTCCAAGATGGCTCAAGACTTAGAGAATAACAACATGAGTGATGACTCAGACCTCTGCAGCGTCCTATCTATGGAAGATTCAGATGAAGCGGAAGAAGCCTTGTCTTGCGAAGGCCTCGAAGCCGAAATTCCAAAAGCGTAAATATCAATCTATTTGCCTAGACATCTTTTGTATTGTGTTTGCTAAGTTAAATAGCATGTCACTGAGAACAGAGAGAAAACCAAACACAGAGGGTGCCATAATGAGACTTCAATGACAAACAAAATTTTAATATAACTCACAATAGCTGTGTTTACACATTGTGTGCATAACTCGAAAGATATATTTTAATGTAACCGAATTTATATAGTCCTATGCAATCTTGAGAATGCAGCAGAGACTTAAAAGGCATCCAGAGGAGTTTTTTGAAAGACGACTAATTTTATTCTAAGTTTGTCATCATCAGTGTGAGGTTTACACATTGTCTTTTTTTATCAGAAAGAATTTGATCTATGAATTATCTGTAAATGATACTGTCTTTTTGGGTCTTTAGTTATTAGAAAAGTTTCTGCAGGACCTAAATATTTCACAAGTTTGGCCACTAAACATACTGTAGTTATTTTTGTGCCTTGGAATCTGACCAGCTCAGTAGACTTAGATGAAGGTGATTAATATTTCAACCGATTTTGTGTGAACTACAGCGTGGCTTGTCCCTCCGTTATATGGACTGGTGCGAAAAAGAAAATCCCTGTGCTCATCTTCAAAGCTGATGCAATTGTCAGCAAGGGACCAGAACAGAAGACTGCAGGAGGTAATGTAATGTGCTCATTACGTAATTACACTGGTAAAGATATATGTGACCCAAGGATCAAAATGAGTCGGATGTCGGCAATTTATATTCCTAGGAAATCAGCTGTGATCAGATGTCACTTTTTCTTATTTTCAGATTTTAATGAAAATGGGTGAAAATTTTTTTTACATTTTGATTTCTCACATTTGATGAAAGTCATTGTTTTGATGTGTATTTTCAGAATTTTGTACAGAGAATACTTTTATTTTTTGTGATTATATATTAAAATAAATGAAAAACTTTAAAAAAAAACCACATAATCATTCGTAACTTTGTCAAAAAATAAGGTAGAACCAAACTGTTGGTGTCATTTTAATGCAAAAGATGTGCTCTTTAAGGCTTAAGCATATGTAAAATACTCCTATTCTAAAATTTCCGACATGCGACTCATTTTGATCCCTTGGGTCACATATAATCTTTCTGTAATTAGGATTTAATTGTGTCATTGATGTAATACTATGCTGTGTAATACATGTACTGTTCATTCATTCATTTAGAGCATTTATATAGCACCTCCCCAATGTGAGCTCCCAGCCCAACCCAGGCTAAAAAGAAAAGTTTCCATAAATTGTGTCATTAATGAGATCAATATTGTGTTTAATATAAAATTTAATATCTTTCCTATAGACTCAGTTATTTTCAGGGTTGGGTTAATGCCGGCAACAACCTATTGTTGCCAGGACAGTGGCAATAACCGGTTATTGCCGGTTATAGCCAGTTGTTGCCGGCCGGTTATTGCCAGTTGTTGCCCATTTTCTCCAAAGTAAGGGCAAGGCAAATGAAAATCATATTTCACTGCACAGACTGCATACTGCATAGTTATAATAAATGTTTCTTGTGGGAAATTAAAACTACTGTAGTAAATCTATATTACCCCTTAGTATATATGTAGTTAAAGTCAACTATATGAGATTAAGATAAAAAATTCTGACCTACTGTTCAACTACTCCAAAATAAACTGCCATTTGTACTGCTGTAGCAATATTCAGGTCAACAGGGTCATTGCCTTTTCTATATACTTACCTTGCAGTATATAATTTATTAGTAGTGTATAAAAGCCAATGGTTTGGCAAAATTTCTAATTCACAATTACACAATTCGATATTGACTGTACTTAATATGTAAAACTTGTAAATGTCTTTTTTATTAGGAAGAAATTATATGGTTATTTAAATCAGGTGATTTTTATTTGGAAAAATGTGATTAATTTAAAGCATGATATATTTAAATCAATGACCTGTGTAAAGTAGCAAGCCAGAAGAAATAACAAATGAAGCTAACTGTGAAGATTCCATATTTTATTACCACAATAATTAATAGTTTCTATTTTTGCCAAAAGGTTTTTGCCATTTTTCTGCCAAGAGGTTGTTGCCATTATTGCCAAGAGGTTGTTGCCGGGACGGTTATAGCCATGGCAATAACCGGTTATAACCGGCGGTGGCAACAACTTGCCAACCCTGGTTATTTTTTCAAGGTTTGAGCAATTTTGGGTGTTTTGGCAACATGAAGTCTTTGATTAAATGTTATAAAAAAATTCCAAGATGCCAGACCTCGACCATGGTAAATTTGGCTCCAGGGCTTCTTCCTAAACTTGGCCAATGGTACGATAGGTACCAGTCGGCAGGAGCTCAACTCGTCTGGTACTGTGGAACTGTTTTATAACAGTCTTTATTATAGAACAGATTTGATGTAATATGGCTAGATATGTGGATGACCTAAATAGCATAGTGACCTAAATAGTATAGTGACCTAAATGGCCTAGTGGCCTAAATGACCTAAGTGACCTAAATAGCATTGTTTGGCATGGTAGCCGAATGGACAGTGCTCAGCCTGTAGTATAGAGAGTACAGTTTTGAGCCTCCACCAAGATGGTCACTGTTCAAGTCCTGCACACAGTTGCTCAGCACCGTCATACTCTGTCATATGGTCATGTGTGCACTTCTGAACTTGATGGAGGGCAGTATCAAATACAGTTCTACTGTATTGTATAGCATACACTACTTACATGGTAAAGTTACCATGATAATTATAATAACATGCTCTATGTGTTTTTTTGTAGAAAATTATCATCTAGCTTTTAAATTTGTGAAAACCGAATGCAAGCTGGTGCGATCAATCTTAGCAGCACATGGGTTTCATGAGGTATTTCAATTCAGTTCAATTTCTATTTCCTGAACCAAAATAATACAATTATGACAGGGCAGGTTACAATTATTTTGTCATCATCATGCTACTGTTTGGCACACATAAGTTCAAATTTTCTGCAAGGAATACTGATGTATTGTTTGATCCATTGTATTAGTTTATATGAAAATTTAGCTGTAGCGTTTGCTGTTTCAAATTTGTTTTTGAAGGCTCACCAGAACAGCAGCGATTTCAACATAATGTGGACGGGTTCACACTTGAAACCGTACGTCTTGCGATGTCTTTTCGAGTTCCAGAAGGTCAACCATTTTCCAAGGTCTTTATCGCTTCTGTACAATCTTTCTCGCTTTTTAAATATTGTTGGTCAATACAGTACAGCATAAGAATTTTAATTGCATGTAATGTTTCTGAAACATTTCTATAGAACCTTTGAAGAGAGCTTTTCCTGATTGCTGTACGGTATGTATGAGCGTATATCTGAGCATTTATATAGAACCTTTTAAGTACCTCGCAAAGACACTGCCAAATGGCTGTCTAATGGAACCTAAATGTGCATCTTGAGATATTGGTGTCCAAGCAGAAATTATGATTTGTCTAAGAAATTAAGATTTAAGTTCAAATTGTACAATACAGCTGTACTCAGATATGATGAGTACACTGACTGTACGTTGTTGTTGGGAAGATGAGACGGTGAGGGAGAGGACTGGCCATCTGCCCTCGTATGCCGAGGCTAAGAAAATGAAGTTGCTAATAGTTTATACCCGTGACTGCCTCAGGGTTAGCTTAAGGGACTGCTGTCTGCCTCTTCTTACACCGCAGTTGCTAATGCCACAGTTTGGACATATGCACAGTTTTATCAATCAATCAATCAATCAAGTTGTTTTATTGCAACCAAAACATTACAAATACAATTATGCCAGAGAATGTAAATTGCAAAAAGCATTGGCGACAAAGGGAGGCCCAAAAGGGATGGAGATCCCGCTAAGGAGGGTCACCCAGATAGCACATGGTCTTGGCCACCTTATATCAACGGAGGTGTGACGTCCATACCTTTCATTCCGAGCATTTATATAGCGCCCCTTCAAGGAACCTACTCAGAGGCGGAGTTTACCTGTTTAGCTATTTGAGAGAGTTTTGGCTGTGAAATAGATAACTTTTAAATATTTGTTAAAGCATATGGGCCTTTCTGTGTACCTGCTTGTCCTTCTGGCGTGGGATGGTACATACCCGGTATGCTTTGATCAGCACTGTGTGTGCTGGGACCACCTCTGAGTAGATTTGTCTCATAGTGGTCTTATATCAGTGCTTTAGATGATTGAGTGAATGAATGAAAGTAAAAATGCGTGAGAATCCACAATGTAATCTACCCTGTAGTTGGTCTACAGAATCAAGGAACAAGAAACTTAGATTGTATTGATTGTTTTGTATGTCCGATGTTCATTGCTGGTTTTGCAGGTCGTATGAGGTTACTCGCAAAGACCGACTATACAAGAACATCCAGAGAATGCAGCAGATTAAGGTATCTTTGACATATTTCTTATGATTTGAAGTGGTTTAGCTGTTGTATATCTTTTCGTGCAGTTACTGTAGTCGAAACTTTGGCAGAGCCTTGACTCTCTCTTCTTCAGCACCATAATTTGTGCCTTTGACATGTTGAATAGCATGACCATAGTGGTTCCTTCTAAGGTTTCTCTGATGCTGAAATTATGGATTTTGATTGATGGCAATTGCTGAGCTGGAAATTGAGTCATCATTGGTAAATTTATGTACAGCTATGATGCAAATTGCCAGTATTTGCAAACAGCTGCATAGTTGGTGCTTTTGACATTGTTTTTGTAGACTGTAGAGCTGTGGTGAAACTTTTATTTCTTCTGCCTTTTGGCATAGTAAAGTGCTCAAAAAAGTTGTTTACATTCAATTCAAACCTTGAACTAGTGGTGCTGATCTCCAGTAAGAATATAGTGCACGAAATGGTGGGCACTGGGTTTGTGTCAATAATAAATTTACCAGGCCTTGTGTACATAGCATTGATCTGTTATTTGCCAAGTCACAGACTTGGCAAATAACAAAATAATTCCTCTGTTTATTGTCAGGATTCGATTCTTTTCTTACAGAGTTTATTAAAACATTTTCCTTCAACTAGGACTGTTGACATTGAGTTATTTTGAGAAAAACAAGCACTACGTTGTTGTTACTTTTACTGGCATTAAGATTTTCTTTTTCTTTTCAGGGCTACAAGCATTTTGACTTTGTGCCACAGACTTTTGTCATTCCCTCCGAATACCAAGACTTTTGTGGTTGGTCACAAGTCATCTGCTGATAATATTATTAAAGAAGTTTTAAAACCAGTTGATTTTGATGTTAAAATTCAGTGTTCTCTAAAAAAAACTAAAGATTGTGAATATATAACATTTTTCAGCTGTCTTAACCTTGTTTTATATGAAGTCAAGTTTTTATTAGAGGTAACAATAAAATGTAGAAGTTGTTTATTTGTTTCTGCTCTGTTACATCATGCAGGTCTTGTAATGTGATGTAGCAAACCATTTATGTAGCACCGTTCAGCACCTCTATAAACGACTGGCCTGGAGTATTATCAGTTTCAGTTTGCTTATGTGATGTAGCTTGCTATCTGCTCTTGACCTGTGTATTGACCTTGACCTGACCTGTATAACTTTGAGTGGATGTCTCCAGTGGCTAATGATTTCAGACTATGATTTGCGTTCTTATGAGCAACTGGCAGATACATTAATTGCAAACATGCAAGCACCACAATGGAAACTATCCAGTGATGTTGGAATGATTTTACCGTGACGTGTTTGTACTTGCTTACTCAACTTAATCACTTGTATTTATTTTAAGAGGTATATATATGTATGTATATATAATGTATGTATATATATATAATAATCTAACTCCTATATATGAGTTAGATATATATATATATATATATATATATTTAATAATTAATTAAATCTAACTTAAATATATATATATATATATATATATAATTAATTAAATGTAACTTAAAATATATATATGAGTTTAAAATTTAATTAATTATCTGAGTGATTATTTAAACTTGCAGCTGCTGCTTATAAGGAGAAAGGTGTTTGGATTGTGAAGCCAGCCGCATCCTCTCGAGGTCGCGGCATCTATCTAGCCACCAGTGTCAGTTCTTTTTCACTTTCCGAATTTTTCCAGGCATTAGCTATCTTAATCTTTATATCTTTATTATAGTTTTCTATCGCCGGAATATAGAGCCTTTTAAACATCATATCTTAAAATGGGGCTATATAAATGCTCAGATATGTTAGTGTTTACATGTATAATTAACTAAGTAAGTATATTCTTTATTATCCACACTTTGCTGTACATGCATACATGTATTGCAGATCATAAATGAAAAATGGGCTTGGCTTAGAAAATCTTAATTGATATTTTTCTTTATATTATTAAAGTAATTTTAATGTTTATATATTAAAGTAATTTTAACATAACAAATTAACTTTTGGCAAATTAGACAAACTATTAACTGAAATTTGTTGATTGCTTGTTGCAGCCTGATCATGTTTCCGTGGATGATAGCGTTGTCATCTGTCGCTATATAAATAATCCACTACTCATAAATGGTTTGTATTGTCTTCTTTATACACTGAAAGCATTTCTGTGGTGATTTAGTTTAACACTTTAATGACGAGCTGCATTGGTTTCCCAGTCGCTTTTTGTACATTCTTGTCGTTAAAATGTTGATGCTCAGCTCTAAATCATATTCAATGTTGAGATCTGTTTTCAGACACCATCAATTATAAGCCTTGTTATTACAACTCTAAATAAATTTAATTAACTATGAATTTATTAATTAAATTTAATTTGTCTTCAAATTAATTTATTGTTATTATTATTTGTATTATTACAAATGTATTATGTTTTAATATACAATTAATAATTAATTATTTTAAAGTATGAATAAATTTTTGTATTATACAAGTCTTTGTCTTTCAATATCCTGAGGCAAAGCAGATAATCCTGCTTTATTCCAATTCATTAACTAATTGCAATTTCCATTGTTACGTAGTGGTTGACTAGAATTTATTGTTGTAGGGTTCAAGTTTGATGTTCGGCTATATGTGACCGTCACATCGTTCGATCCTCTGCTTATATATCTGTATGAAGAAGGACTTACTAGGTAAGTTGTTGTGTTTTACCTACTTACACACTTAAATACAGTAGCTTTCACAACAGAATTCTGTATTATTTAGCAGCTTTGTGTTTCTGGCAGGATGCAGTTATAGCTTGAACTGCCTTTCTGGCTGGCCACTTGAAGCTATCTTCCACTGAATATATATGAACTGAACCTTTTATGGCTGTTCTTGAGGAGCACATCTCTGGATTTGTCAAATAGTCATGTTTCGTTACCTCTGAGTGTTCCTTGGAAGGTAGTATATAAATTTCCCAATACAATACGTTCAAACTTACATACGCACATGCATTCTGTGCTGATAGTTGCTGCTTTGAGACTTTACCCTCTGGTTGTTTCAGTACGACTGACACAAGTCATTTTAGTCAGCTGTTGGATCCTGAAACTCTCGTGTTTTTAAACTGCAGTTCTAAGCTGTATTGGCCTTTGCGACCACAGCTGAAGCTACATTCTTCCAGATCACATCTCCCTCATTGGCTGTTGGTTTCCCTATTTATATGGAGTTTGTAACTTATTTCAGACAGACTAGCAGCTGAGGCCTTGTGTACATTACTATAGGGATGGTGCTGTACAGGTTTTATGCTTCATTAGATTTTGTACATTATCGTTAGGTTTGTATCTTGTTTAGATTTGCAACTGTTAAATTCGACAAGAGTCTGAAAACGATTCGTAACAACTGCATGCATCTGACGAACTACAGCGTCAACAAACGAAGCTCTGATTACGTCTCGTAAGCAGTTAAATTTATTCTGAACGTGTCTTGTGTTTGTATAATATAGGGACTATTGTTTGAGAGTGCCATCAGTCCAGATGTGCTCGGTTGTTCTTGGATATTTCTGGCTTCATAGAGCAAAGTTTGTTGCTGGACAGTCACAAGAAGAGGAGAAGAGAAGAGCAGTACCTTAAGTTAACCCTGAGGCAGACATGGGTATGAAGTGTTAGCTACTTCATTTTCTTAGTCTCAGCATATGGGGTTAGGTGGCCAGTCCTCTCCCTCACCGTCTCATCTTCCCACCGACAGTGTATGGTCAGTGTACTCATCATATTTAACATTCAAACATCTCCCCACCCCATATAATTTCTGAGTTATTTTATGGAATATTTATGTAGGCATTTTCCGGTACATTCATGAAAATCCTGCATCAGAAGGTATGTGCATTGTTTGGTGAGGATGATTGCAGATTGTTGTGAAATCTTTGTCGAATGTATATGTTCGTTTTGTTGGTTAGAAATGACGATGCTGATGTCGAGGACTTTGGAAATAAATGGTCACTTGGTGCCTTGTTGAGGTACCTTCGCTCTCAGGGAATTGATTCAACCGGTCAGTTTACATGCATTGCAGTTTGACTTACATGTACGTAGTAATGTTGTGGAGCGTCACTGTATGACACTCCGCTCGACCACCAGTTTTGCTAACTGATATAATATATTCGTTCGTAATGACATGTAACATCATAATGACTAGTAGATGCCTTCAAGGGGTGCTATATAAATGCTCAATTACATTACATTACAGAGTCCTTCTAGTTGTTCTCGGCATGTGCGAGGCTGAATGCTCAGTTTAGAAGTTTTGCTTGTCGCAATCGTAATCAAACATTTATATGGCGCCACTCAAAAACAGAGGCGCTCCCAACCCGGGCCAGTCTCTTCACTTGTAAAGAGAGGTTTTCAGGCGCTTGCATTGTTGTTGCCCTTGTAGTTGTCCAGAACCATTTTCTGCAGGAGTTGCGTCTTGAGCTCTTCAGTCTTTCATGTTCTCAGTAACGCCTGAAGTCCATTTTGTTTGTACGTAATATCACTGATTTGGGTCGGGAGTGCCTCTGAATCGCTGAGTGGCACTTTTATAAATGTACGATTACGAATACGACACCTGTTCACATGTTGTCGAAAAGACAATTGATTTTGTAATATACAGTGGGAGTGAGTGATCAGCAGTAACCTAGTCTGCTGATCCTTATATAAATGGTCATTTGCTTTTTAAAGAACTCTTATGAGTGATCATTTGCCTTTTTGTTTCAGCACTGATGATGTCTATTGAAGATGTCATAATAAAAACGCTCATATCTGTCGAATTGCCAGTAGCGTCTGCCTGTAAGATGTTTCAGCCGTACCGAGGAAACTGTTTCGGTAGGAGATGTTTTCTGCCTTCTTGTACCTTAGTGGATAGTTGCCCTTGCATCTGGCTTGCACATGATATAAAGAAACCGCATTTGCGTAATCATTGTATGATCGTTTAAGTAAAATGTTCTGCTTCTACCTCAGTATTGCTGAGGAAGAACTCTTATCAACTTTCTGAGATGTGTTGTTCTTTGGCCACATAAATTAGCATGTAAAGGTCATTTCTTTGAGCTAACTCCAGAGAGAGCCACAGGTATGTAGTGTTAGTGACTTCATTTTCTTAGCCTTGGCTTATGAGGGAAAGTGGCTGGTCTTTCCATTGGTGCCTGATCATTTATTCACTTCATAGCTGAGTTCACTAGGCATGCTGGTGGCATCTTCAGTTGTATTTGTGTCCTAACTGATGTTAGGTTGACTTTCCAGCTTGGTAACCAATGGACTTTCATGGCCTAACTAACTAATTAACAAAACAGCCAATTAAATCAAACATTTTGAAGAACCAAATCTCTGCAGGTGATATGGTGGCCTTATTTTATGGCGTGTGGTTAATACCATGTTCTGGTTAAATACCACAACCCTTATGGGACCGCTTCTTTGAAAGACTGTTGGTGCATAGGCATGCACTGAACATTACCTATGTATCTGATAATAATTAGTATAATTAACGAGCACGTATCTCACCTGTGTATGTATTTAAAGTGTCATGAGCGTGGAGAGGGCATTTAGTCATTGAACTGAATCTGTTTTATCAGCTCTTCAGCTAAACATCTGTTCACCATAGGTAATGCGTTGGAAGCTTATCACACTTACTGCATTCACTTTGTACTTGTGCCATTGTTTACAGAGCTGTTTGGCTTTGACATACTTATCGACGAGAACATGCGACCTTGGGTACTCGAAGTCAACTTATCGCCTTCTTTAGCCTGGTTAGTTTAAGAACAGATAAAGCGTAGTTACTACCTGAAACCAGCCATGAGTGTTAAGTGCTTTTCAGATGTACAGGTTCTTAAAAGGGGGAGGTAGTTAAATAGTAACTCTTGCTTGAAGAATGAATAGATCTTGAAAGAAACGGTTCGATTTCTGTGACCCTCTATCAGCCTTCCACTCCCTAGGGGCAGCTGTAGAATGTGTGGGTGCTTAACAGGCTGCCAAGACGCGTGTTCAATAAGATCATTAAATTTGTATCGTAATGTTTCACTGTTTTTTTATTTACTGCTGTTTGTCTGTGAACTTGTAATAAACACGAATTTTATTAATCAATGAAAAGGTGCTGTGTTAAGTGACATGATCGATGAACAGGTAGATAAGTTTTACATGTATACATATGCACGTAGGAGGAATTCTCATCTTCTCAGTTGTTGGCCCCTTGGGCTGGAATGTGCTCCCCTTGGTGATACATTTGCTCCCCAGGGTCCACTCTGACAAGTTCTATTCTAACCTCGAAACTGTCCTTTTTAGCTGTGCTGGGGTCGGGAGCACTTCTGAGTAGTAGCCTTGAATGGTGCTATATAAATCTCTGTAATGAATGAATAAATTAGCCTCTATGGTTATTCACAATTTTGGAAAGGTAGTGAAGCACAATAAAAGATGTAACTTAAGATGAAGGTGAAGAATGTAATTTCATGCAGCTAACGAAACTATGCAAGAGCATGGTCACCGAGATTGCAGACTAGAGTGCCTCCTTGAAATTCGTTACGCATAATGATGCATTTGGAAATGTCTTTCGAGACATTTCTGTCACTGAGCAAACTACAAATAATCAACTTGTGTGCAGGGTGTCCTATGAAACTGTTAGAAACAAATTTTGACGTTAGACAGAATAATTTCCCTGCCGCATCATGCCGCTTTTTATACATTTTATGTTTTGTTTTTCTGAAGTGATGCGCCGCTTGATCTGAAGATCAAATCAAACATGATCTCCGATCTCTTCAGTCTTGTTGGTGAGTAGTGGCTCTGTTAGGTTTGTTTATTGTAATCTTAATAGGTGTTGAACGAAGGAGAAAGGTTCTGCGAGTTGTTAAGAACCTTGCGGCAAAATTGAGAGGTTCTTCAAAGGTGTTGTGCAGGTGTCAAGATTTCATACATAGATCTTACATCTCTCAAACATGGTTAAGCTTTGTTTACCTCTGAGTCAAGAGATGCTTAAGTTCAGTGCTGAGAGTCTAACTATGGTTGAGAGATTACCTCATTGTCTTTTAGATGCATTCTCTGACTGCTGCTGTCTAATAAAAAGTGTACATACGTGTTGCTATCACTTCTATGTACATGGGTAACCCTGCCAGTGGAACTTTGGTTCCTTAAGAGTCTCTCTCCCATTGCTTCCCTTAAATGAACTATGTCTTGATTTTGACTGTTATGTTATTTTGTGCAACAAAATGCAGTAAAATTTATGGTTATGTATGTTTGTATGTATGTATGTAGGTAGGTATAATGGTATATGTATGTATATGTGTATGTATGTATGTATGTATAGGTGTGTATGTGTATATGTATTGTATGCATGTATCTATATATGTATGTTTATATGCATGTGTGGACATCTTGTAGAGTATGTTTGAGTAGTTTGTGCTGTAAGAGGCTCTATATTAAATAATAAATTTGCCAAATACAATAACTCAGTGACATTTGTGGGTGAATGTAGTAAATTCCCTGCAGTGAAAACCATGAGTTTTTCATATCAGTGAGTGATGGGTGGATCTGTCTTTATTCCAATGCAGGTCTCGAATGTCATGATCCAATGACAAGAAAAGCCCAGCTGGATGGCTACTGGAATCCTAGGGTACGGCTTCCTCTCCGAGCCCAGGTAAGGACGAACTGAATACCCACTGGCATCACTGTATCATGGAATATGAGACATTTATAACTGCTTCTACTCTTGTCCTTCGAAAACTGTGGCATGAATTTTAATTGTCTGTACTTAAATATGCACAACATGAGTATCTGCTGTATATGCCATATCTATCCCATGCAGACATTCTTTGCAATGTTTAAAACTTACTGTCTCAAAGGATCCAGTCCACAAACCACTGTCCTGTTGATAATATCCACTGCTTTGTGGACTCTGTACAGTTAACTGTACCTTGGATTCAACCGAGTGAAGTTTAATTCTTGCCCGCATGTATGACGCATTTGTGAGGTACTTATATTAAGTGTTTAGATAAATACGTTCATACATTTTCAGTCGGCAAAGCTGCGCCCAAAGACGGGATTGCTGACGAGGGTGAGTGCAGCGGCGTTGTGCTAGCTGCTCTAATGTTTGCTTGCTAAGCACTGCACTGCTTTTAGCCTCCCAAAGTAGTCATGTTGAATCAGTTAGGTTTATAGATGGCTGTGTCTTAATCTTAGTCGTGTGAATTACTGTGTTAGCGTGATGAGTGTTTTGTGTGTTTTTATCAGTTTTATGCACTGCTTGTGAAGTGTAACTTAATAAATGCATGATATTGATCACAATTCATTCATAAGTTACTTGGTCATTTGTCTCATTGTACCTTATACTATTGGCAAACAATTTGCCTTGTTTCCTGATTAACCAAACTTACTGGTACGTACTAATTGTGCCACTTATCAAAGATACTTGATGACTATAAAATTTCCTTATTGTCTAACGTTGCCAACTCTGCCACTGCTCATACATTCTCTGGTAGTGCCAGTCCCAAGCCTCGACAAAGGAGGAGGGCATCATCATCGATGATGGTAGCCATAAGATGTTGTTAACCACTGGAGACTAACAAAGCGGACTGTGGCTAATTTTCAAATTTATTTACTAACTATGCCATCTCTTTGCTAAATTCAGCAGTTTTCGAACATCCTCAGCTCAGAAAATTGCAGGTTTTATGTGTTCCTCACTTGGCGCTTGTTTCCAGAGACATGTACTAACAATGACATCTGTGTCACCATAAATATTTCCATGGGGTGTCGCTGTGTGTTTTATTCTTTGGTGTTCTGTCTCACCCACTGATGCTAAGTTACTCATTTTCAATGTCGATAAGAATTCGATAAATAAGTTTGTCCTTTTAGAGCAGTCATTTTCATCAAATTTGCATTTGCCTCCGATTCACATTTGTGTGACTTTGTGCACGTTAAACATGTTTTTAATAACTAGTAATAATAATAATTACCGGTATAATATTTTAAATCTTTCTCATATGGTTACTTTCCAAGTAGGGTACACATATTTGAAAAGACATAACTCCTTGAAGAATTTCATAAATTTTGATTCAAACATAAGTAGAAAAACACTATAGTGTTTGCTCTATGACTAAAATGCCTGAAATTGATTGTCCAAAAATCTCGTTTATGTGGTGAGGTGTCACATGCGTACAATATTTTATATTGCAACTGTTTTGATCCTCTCAAAGGCACGGTTTATGTCAAGCTAGGAGTATCTAGTTGATCATAGAGCTACTCGGTTTCTGTGTCGTTTTGCTGCTTTTTATTTTCAAATCACTTGCTGTTACAGACACAAACTAATATGCTTTGCTTTTGTGTTGGAATGCTTTCAATTGCTGCCTTTCAGTAATCACTCAAAGATGATTTTGGTTTATGTTTGCCAAATTTTTTACTGTTAAATTCAATTAAGTTTCCTAATTGTTTAAGTTTGCACTAGTGTGTGTGTGTATATACTCATGTGTAGCTTAATTATGTATTTTTCAGTTTGCTTTTTAATCACCGTATTTGTAGAAAGGAGTGAGGCACTGGACGAAGGTCAATATGCACGTTAAGGTAACAGTTTTTCAGTTTGTTCTACTATCAAGCCAGAGCAAATGTTGTACTGACAATTGAGCATGCCAAATCTGAAACCAAGTAAAGTCACAGAATGTGGAATTACAAAGGCCAGAATGTCAAATGCCGATTCACAAACTGCATAGATTTAAGTAGGCTTTCAAATGCTTTAGATCAGTTTGTTTCAGCTTTTTAATATATTATTTGCTTCTGCTTTTTATGATTAATAATGCTCTAGACTGGTGAACACTGTAGGCATAAGTGGCTCAACAAAAGTGTGTAGTTGTACCAGATATTTAGTGTAGTAATGTAAATAGTTGAGTGGGCTGATTGAAATGGACTGTGTATGCGTTAATCTTCTCAAAGAAAGTAATTGTCGAAACTAATCCAAAAATATAACTTAGATTTGAATATTGAAACGTTGAATTGCTGTGTACAAGAATCTCCTCACAGCTCTTTACAGTTTAGTTCGTTTCTCATGTTGATGGTGAACTCAGCAATTCATGCAGTTTTTTTAATTTATAATTGGTAACCAACAATATTGGCACATTTAACGTTTATGTTCAGTGTTTGTGGTACATCGCTTCTAACTTTGTGATTCATGATTTCCAACTGTTGGTGGTTATAGGTTTCATGTTTGTTGTTTTGTTTCCAAGTATTTTCTGCTAAATACTAACCATCATAATTTGTTACTAAAGTTATTGTGGTCATTACAAGATGGAGCTCTTCAACAGTGCTGCATTTTCAGAATTTTGTCACATATCCTCTCAGAAACTTTAGAATTGTAAACAAAAATGAGTTTTCTTATTAACAGTTGTTTATCGTAGGAATTGGACTGTAATGTAAATAGCCAACTTTGAAGATATTATAAACCTGTGGATAACTTTATAGTCATCTGCGACCATATCATGTTAGATAAATGGGTTCCTGTGAACACTCAATTTAAGCAACATTGGACCTTGTCAATACTGTAAGTAAGATGGCCTAACTATTGTTGAAAGCTTTACTAAATGAGGAATTATCTTAACAGATATCTCATTATCCACAACTGATTACTGGCTGTGCGAATGAAGCCTGTAGTAAACGAGCAATTTCGATACCGAACGCAGAATCCTCTATTAAAGAAACATTTAAGAATCTAACCTCTTACATACAGAGGATCTTTGTGCTAGTTCAGCAAAATGTTCCTTCTGCGGAAGTTCTCTACTACAGTCTACTCCTTGTTACCTATTAGCAATGACAGCAAATGTCAAAGGTCTCTTGATTTTGAGAACATTCAACAGCAGATACAATAGCTTCGATGTAGCTCTCTAGCTACAGAATTACAGTAGCCGACGAAAACCTTAACTAAACCTAACAATACCTTACATTTACATTACGTTACCTTACATTTTTGTTACCGTTATTAGAGGAGACGTCCAGATTCAGCCGTCCTGGCCGCTGCCAATACAAAGCAGTCGAATGCAAATGCCAACAGCAGCAACAGCAATCCAATTCTAACGGTCGAAGAACAGCGAATTCTGCGGAGAACGAAGGAGGAATACACGCGCCGAGGAGGATGGGTTCGCATATTTCCCACACCTGACACGTGGGATACATACAGGTAAGCCGACGTGTTACCTTAACCTAATGTGGGCATTTATCTGTTGCCTGTGCAGTTTCAAGTCAATTCAGTTTGTTTATTGATCCAAAACAAATTATATTTCACAGTAGATTTCACAGGAGAAACACAAAGCATAAGTATAATCATTTTCTGATGACGCTGATAGGCTGAGTGAAATGTTCGGATGAAATAATGCATCTCTTATTTAGCACTATAATGAGGGACGTGTGATTTATTTGTTGCCAGTCTGGATAGCCTGTGAGAAAGCCGTATTTCCATTTTTGTTTTTATGATACTGTTTAATTGTTATTAGGTATTACGGTACTCTGTTTCTCAGTAAGTATTTATGACGCTGTTTCACTGTAAATATTTATGATGCTGTTTCACTGTAAGTATTTATGACACTGTTTCACTGTAAGTATTTATGACACTGTTTCACTGTAAGTATTTATGACACTGTTTCACAGTACGTATTTATGACACTGTTTCACTGTAAGTATTTATGCACTGTTTCACAGTACGTATTTATGACACTGTTTCACAGTACGTATTTATGACACTGTTTCACAGTACGTATTTATGACACTGTTTCACAGTACGTATTTATGACACTGTTTCACAGTACGTATTTATGATGCTGTTTCACAGTACGTATTTATGCACTGTTTCACTATGAAAATGAATGAACGAATCCATAGGCTGGGCAAGATTATGAAGATGTCTAGTGTTGTTTGTGTTTCAGTTCTTATTTGCAATATTCGACAACTCATAACAATCTCTTACATCAGAATCTTTTCTCTGATGGGTGAGTAGTACCATCTGTTTTCTTTTTAAGTCTGGGTTTGGAGTCTTCATACAGTGTTTAGACTTCTTTCGATTTGACCACTGTATTTTGCAAAGTGGTTGTCCAATTTTTTCTATTTTATTTTGAATTACACAGTTGAATCTAATTACTTTTCCTCATAGAATTGCTGTTAATGAAAGATAATCCATTTATGTAGTGCTTGAAATGGTTGTTAAACGGTGCTGTGTTAAAGTGTTGTGATACATACTGGTATTGTATTGTATTTGGACATTTGTATAGAGCCTCTTACAGTGTAAGCTATTCAGAGGCCTCTCAGCATGGAGCCACGGGAATTAAAAATGCCTTCAGGCAGCAGACAGATAAGGAAGAGACCTATGTCAGTGTCTTAGAATGAGTCAAGAAAGGGAGGTCATTCCAAGAGAGAGAGCCCACAATAGCAAAAGCACGATGCGCCGTAGCAGTCCTTGCCTGAGGGACAAAGAGACGAAGGCATACAATGGAGGTGTATGCATTTGGTGTGTACAATTTACATGCAATTTACATACATTCCTCCATAGGCTGCCAAACTATTTCAGTAGACTGACCTTCTGGGTATTGACGTGAGCAGGCTTTTTCTTTGCCTCTATTTCACCAGTGATTGAAGACCATTCTGTTTGATCGTGGTCTCATATTATCACATCGGGAACACCTCTGAGGAGTTTTCTTGTAGAGATGCGTAGATTCTCAGCTACGAGTACAATGGTTGTGTGTGCCTTTGAGAGTGTCTGTGACGACTTGTAGAGGATGTGTGATTGTAATGTAAATGCAAACTTACTTTACTTTACAAATACAAAATGTACGTTACTCTGTCACTGTCAGATTGCATGGCACTGATTACAAATCGTCTGGAGCATCGAGACAGAGGTAAACCAAGTTTCATTGTACTTCCATTGTTAGTAAAATCATTGTCATCGCTCTGTATATTGTTAGCACCATTAAGAGACATTCAATGGGTGTTATGTAAAATCTGCCTATATAGTATGTAGCTGTCTCTGATGTAATGCTGTGCAGATCCTTTAGCATATGGAATCCCAATGCTAGGTTTTAGAATCCCAACATATGTGTGGAAAGCAAATGCTGAGCCTAGTACCAGTACACTTATTAACTAGTTTTTGTCTCGCGATTCTTTAGGTTGTTGTTCCATATTATTATTATTATTGTTATTATTAAGATTTTTAACGCACGCAGGGTAACACGGAAATACGAATCGGGAGGCGTGATAAATACGAATTGGAGGCTGTGATTAAAGTAGAAGAAACTCTCTCATGTTTCTAGTGGAACGTGAGGGAGATGATGCTTATATCCCAGTTTTTGGCCTTTGAACTGGCAGTCAATGAAATCCAAGGTTC
This sequence comes from Aporrectodea caliginosa, assembly GCA_020284085.1. NCBI lineage: Eukaryota > Metazoa > Annelida > Clitellata > Crassiclitellata > Lumbricidae > Aporrectodea > Aporrectodea caliginosa. Next base: position 301,558 of record JACEVL010001018.1, read on the forward strand.
TGGAAACAGGGCCAGTGTATAAGCCAGTTCAGCTTTCGCAATGCGCATGCGCAACATCTCCACTTTTACTTCCAGTGATAGGTCACCGTTCATAAACAAACTGAATGGTGCTGGTAGCGATGTTGCTATGATCTACTTTGACGCAAATATTAGAAGATATTTAATTGCCACGAGTTCATGTTTAACTAGATGAAGTTGTCTTGTGGCATCTTTCTGTTATAAATTTCTTCAAATCAACTTCATTCCATCGATTAAAGTCGTCCCACTTTGAACGATTCGTCTAAGCTATCCGCCATGTTTCGCTTTGTTTATGAACGAAGAACATAGACATCTTACATTTAATATATGATGTCTATGACGGGGAACTATCACCTTTCCCGTCATGCCTTGCGGGAAATATAATGCTGAAGTAGCTTATTGCAGGACTTACGTTTACTTCCCAGCTGGTACCAAATTCTAATGCCTAATGATAGGTGCATGTGTTTGCAAACCACTTAAAATTGTAAGGTCATTGCATTTACTCTGCACAGTTAAGAGATTAGATTCCAGAGGTTACTAATCTTTATCTGGAACATCTGATGTGCTTATTTCTTCCTGTTTTCTGCCTTTGATGTCTTACTTTCTGGATGGTCTGATCAGTCTTCAGATTTTCTTTATTTCTTTCTTGTAGGATTGTCAATTTGCACAGTATTCCCAACTCACAATTAGCTAATGGATTGCAGGTAAGAATTCTTTATTGAAATTGCGCTATATAAATGTTCTGTTACATTACAGATTTTCATTTACATACATACGCTTACATGTATATCCATCTGTGATTTATTTATTTATTAAGGTCACTTGTTATAGCGCCCCTTCAAGATTTCTACTCAGAGGCACTCCGGACTACAGCGCGGACACTGAATCGGAGTTTCACGCCGAAGCGCATGAGCAATTGCGAGTGAAGGACTTGCCCAGGGTCCCTACGCGGCGGCTTGAGGTGGATTCGAACCCACAACCCTCCGGCTGCAAGGCACCGAACATACATTTAAAGCCCAGCTCAAGACTTATCTTTTTAAACAATCATATGACTGCCATTATCTTTGAACTCATGTACAGCGCCCTTTCCTTCGGCCTCGGCTGAGCTACGGCGCTATACAAATCGTCTTATTATTATTATTATTATTATACCCCTACACCACCGAGCCCCACATCTATAAAATCTATAAAACATATGAATCATTTATATGTCAATGCATTAAGTAGACTGCGTTTCTGTGAAAATAATTCTTCTTTATGCTTTTATTCTTATCTTAAAGGAATTTATAATGTTTGACGTCTACAGTGTTTTTTAAATTGTGTTTCTAGAATAATCTGGCGTTGGTTCGTGCAATGCAAAGATCGAAGCAGTACGAGCGTAAACTGATCTGTCTCGGCCAGAATTCCAAACATGGATCTCTCAATCCAAAGCAGAAAAGCAAGAAATCAGCATCTAGCGGTAATTACGTATTCTGGAAATTTCATCTGTTTTGAAATATTTTTTTTTCATTTGCAGTAAAAATTTACTCTTGCTGAAATATACGTGTAGAAATATTTCGACTATGAAGCAAGTTTTACGTGAATGATACTTCTTTTTAGGAATGAATAAATTTACTAAGAATTGTGTATAATGGAGAAATATACGTTGCTTCGATACCAAATAAATATCTGACTGCTGGAGTATTTTTTCACAGTTTAACTTTTTAGTTTGGGTATTGACGATAGGTTTCTCTACAATTTTAATTGTTTAATCGAGCGATACTTCCGATACATTTGGTTACAGTTTATTTTTTTTATTGACACCTTTTCTATTGTAGTTTAACTGTTTCAATGAAGATGCTGATGATACTTTTTTGTTTTATTCTAATGATACCCATTTTCAAATGATTTTGAAGGTAAGAAAGCCACCCTGGTGCAAGGCACTCCAGAGGAAGTCTTTCCTTCGTCTTCTGTGCCCCTCAGGCAAGATGGTGCGAAGACGGGTTCAGAGGGCAAACACGAAGCTAAGCAGAAGAACGGCAGCAAAGAACCAAATATGGATGTCATCAAAATGCTGGAAAACGGACAGACAATCAGGTTGACCGACCTTTCTTAGTTTCGTATTGCATCGTCTTTTTCGTGTTTTTTTGTCTACACCCCTAACCAACTCATCTAACTGTGCACTCTTGGTGGGGAGATGAGGTGACATGGGAGAATACTGGTCACCCGCCCTCATATGCCGAGGCTGAGAAAATGAAGTCGCAAGCACTTCGTACCCTTTTGGGCTAGCTCAACAGACTGCACTTCTTCTTCTACATAGCATAATATTTGTCTGTTTGACCGTTGGAAGATAAACAGTCATGTAGAGTTTGAAAGGTCACCAAAAAGGTGCTATATGAGTGTTCAGGTGACACGTGTTCTTGTCATGTTTGATTGTGGGAGGCTTGAAATGTGCTACATCAATTCTCAGATAATTACATACATAATTACATTCATACTTATTGTGTGGTCAGACATGGCTGCTTTGAGACACCTTTTAATTTCTTGTATTCAAGCATTTAGAGTTGCTACATTATGTCTGATTGTATTACATGACGTCAAATTGTATCTGTTTGTTACGTGTAGTAAATGTCAGGCGCGTTTCGCGTTCTCCACGTACCTCACGTGCATCAAGGAACGACTTCTGGAGGAAACCAACGGGAAAGCAGAAACAAACGCTGATGCAGCCAATGAGCAAATGGTACCCTTGTTATCTGGTTACCCTTGTTATCTGGTTACCCTTGTTATCTGGATATCCTTGTCATCTGGCTACCCTTGTCATCTGGCTACCATTGTTATCTGGCTACCCTTGTTATCTGGTTACCCTCGTCATCTCGTTGCCCTTGTCATCTGGATACCCTTGTCATCTGGATACCCTTGTCGTCTTGTGTGTTGTAATCAATCGCATGTGTCACATTAGTGATCATGCAGAATTGTAATTGAACATTTATTTATGACCACTCTAACAGCAAACTAAAGCACTAACCTGTATGACGTTATTAGGAACTAGTGTTACATCATCAGTTAGCAATGCAATGCACAGTGAACGAGGAGTCATCAGTGGCAGTTAATGAGGGATTTGTTGAATGAAGGATGATGAGGGATATGAAACGGTCAAGGATTTGTTTGGATACCAAATGATTTTCTTATCTTATCGTTTCTTATGCCTTTCCATTTGGGTTTACGTGGCTTTAGCCACAAAGTGTCACTTTCAGGCTATGAACCACAGATGCTGGACTGAGAGGCAACACATTCGCCTCCATGCTATCGTATGTTTATATCTGATCATTTGCATTATTATGATTTTTTACTATTGCCATTAGTTATCAATTAATTCAAATGTTTAGCTAGCATTATTTAGTTCTTAATTACAGTCCTGATTGAAATGACATTACGGTGTTTTTTACAGGATCTGGTTTTAAGATTTCTGCAGAGGGCCGCTAACAACCTACAGCAGCCATTCAAGCTGGTCATTCCGAGTAGTAAATTGCCTGTAAACGCGAGACGACAGGCGCTTGCTAAACAACTGCATGAGTTCATTGGCGTTTATGACAAGGTTGGCATATATCAAAGTTTTATGGATTTCTGCATTTATGGGTTTTATGGTTACTGCACTGGAAGAATTTGCCATGATGTCTTTAATGTTTATATACAATGTACATACCTGGCTATTTATATAGAGATGCTAGGCTTGTTTGGTGTCTATGTGTGGAAACACCACCTATTCAGTGGGCTTTATGAAGTCATTTAACACTTTAACAATGAGAGTGTTTTAAAAGCGACTGGGAAACCATTGCAGTGCATAGTTAGTGCTAATGACCAGATTTATGGGAATCTTGGTATTTTATTGGAGTAAAATTCACTATGTTAATTCAGATAAATATTTTGTGTTGTGGTTAAGAATTTTCAGAATTTATGAGAAGTTGTTTATAGGTCCAATCTGTTTGTCGAAGTACATCGATGAATTGCTTTGGTTTAGGAAACCGATGAGTTGAAGAAGCGAATGGACAGTGAGAAGATCCATTCAAAGTTGTCGGGTGCCAGTGGTGACCATCATGTTTTGGACGATGTGCAGTTTCACAAGTTTGTTGTAAACGCCACGTAAGTACGGAGTTGGATGAGGTCCTGATTTCAGATTGTCTTAATTGTGGTCATCTTGTGCTAGAGTTGGTATCTCCACAGTGGTTGTGGTATTCTCACTTTGTTTTCATATCAGTCTTGGGTCTTTTGATGCTCCGTCAATAGATAGTGGCGCTTAATAAATTCTTAATAATCATAATTTATCATTCTGTAATCATACTGCTGATAATTGTTGCTAAATTTTGACTTGTTTAAAATAAATGGTCACATTGGCTTATCAGTAGCTTAGCGTGTCTGTTGCAATTGTGCATAGGAAATCAATTAAATGAACTGATATAGAAGTCTCGTGAAAGCTTATGATTTATGTTATGTGGTGCCTTTTATACCCTTTTATAAAGATGACTTTATTAACACTTTCTTTTCTTTCTGTAAATTTCAGTGAAAATGAACTTGAAGAAGTGCTGACGGTTTTCACAAAGATCAGCAAATCCGCCAGCATTTTTCTGAGAAGCTACTCGAAACCATCGTCCGAGCATCCTCTGAACAACAATGGCACTGTACCAGGGAGGCAGGTGGAGTCATGCTTACCCAAGCGAAGAGATGCCTCTGCCTCCTCTGCTGAAAACACAAAAAATCCATCGTCTCCACAGAAGTTGTCGACCCAAGAGACAGTTGGTGAGTGATGTAAATGTACACTTTTTAATTTAGTGACAGTATGATTTTGACCCTGCTCATTTTTCAATTAATTAATCAGGTGAGATTTTTCACCACCGCTGCCCTATTGAATAAGAGGATGTGCCGTAACATTTTTATGAATAACTAAACATTTGTACTCGGCTTTGCATGACTATCTCTATCATATATCGCAAACGCCTGATTTGCATATTTAGCCCCGCCTTTGTATCATGTGGTCTGTTAATGGCAGGCATGATTGTTCACAGGATTCAATGTTAAATATGTGAACTTAAAATGTCGATATATCCGAATTGACATGATAGTTTCAACTGAATATAGTTACGTTGTCCTAGAAATTTGCGGGAGAACATGTGGTGAAAATTTCATATCGTTATGACGTTGAATTCACAAGTTTTTAGTGAGACAGATATACAGAAGGACCGAACTTTCCGACGTGTAGTATAGATCATTGTCGTAATTGTTAGGTCACAGTGGCGGTAGTCACGCGAGTGGAGGCAACGGCTTTAGCATTCTTCCATTACCCGCCAACGTGGCATCCCGAATGACACCTAATGCGATGTCGTCCTATGCAAGTGCAGTCACTGTCTACAGTGCAAAGATGGGCAACCTCTATCCACCGCTGAAACACCGCCCGATTTCGGCAGCTAATCAGAATGCACAAGGTCGGTCAGCATCTTTGTTTCTGGCTACGAGGTTCTTTTTGTTGATGGATACTATAAATGATGGATACTATAAATGCACACTCTAGTGATATAAAGCTCTGGGGTACACTCTGTGGAGCAGTTTCTGGTTGTGTTCTTTTTTGTTTGTCGTTTATTTGAATAAATGAATACTAATCCAGTTTGAGTATCAGAACATAACAGTTATGATGAGGTTATTTTCTGCAGCGCAACAGAAAAGTTATTGATCCATGTTGTAACAGAATCCATGTTATATAAATGAACTTAAATGCATGTTAAAAATATCGTTAATGTTTTTGTATTGAAATTCCACTTTTACAGGTCATGTTAAAACTATCTTAAATGTTTTTTTATTGAAATTCCTCTCCTACAGGTGGCTCTGCAACGATGAAAACACGGCCACTGTCGGCAGCAAATGCAGCAGAAGTCTCAGCTGGCTCAACGAACCATTCCAACATTTCAACAGGTTAGGGCTTCAGTTTGGCTCTCAATCTCTCAGTAGCTGTTTCAGCCGTGTTATTTATCATGAAGAGCTTTGCATTCACTTCTGTGTGTGTTCCTTTGCCTTACATTAGTTAAGTAATTACATTGATGTTACATTACATCACACTTACATAACGGTATGTGTGCTGTCTTAATGATTGTGTATGGATGTATAGTTAATAGAGGACCTTATAAGGAATTCTCCGAAGTACTGTTCTATTCAGTTGAGTAGTTCTGGCTTTCATCAGTTCTATTTCTATAGGTTCAACTACTTCTAGATCTGTGTGCAGGTCCAAGTGAAGCGGTAGTTCATTTCTATGCCTAGGTTATTCACTTGGCCTAGGTTATTCACTTGTTGAACTGCTATTGTTGTGATGCACTGCAGCCAATATTCCCCTTGATTAAAAACTATGTCTTGGGTACCCACGTTAGTGATTAGAGCCACTGGATTAGAAGTGCTGTAATATGCCCCTTTTATAAAGATTTTTGTTTTCTCATTCTTTTTCAGACGGAGTGTTGAAACAGAATCTAAACTCCAATGATGCTGTTACGAGCACACTTCAGAAGCTCGCATTTAAGCAGAAATTGCGACAGTACTATACTGGAACATCTCTCGCTGTAGCAACTGAGGACAATAATTCGGTGGCGCAGCCTGTTGTACTCAAAAAGCACTCTGGAAAGAACAGTTTGTATCACAAAGTCAGGTCGGCGAACAACGAAAACCACCAAACTTTTGAGAGGGGTGATGAGGAGATGGAAGTTCCAGATAGGTCGGTAAAAGTACGGTGTATGGCTTCCATAAATTGGCCAGAGAATAATGGCGCCGGTCGAGAAACTAGTGGCGGGGGCCACAGCGCTCCAGATGCCCTACCTCATGGCAATGGCGTTTCTTCTTTGGAAGGTTCCAGTTACTTTGAGGTACAGCAGAGCATGATCGAGCAGAGTCGCGCATTGCTCGAAGAGAGCAAGGCAAAGCATCATGCGCTGGTTGCGCAGGCGCACAGCATTCAGAAACAACTGGTGCACGACCAGCAGTGTCGTGCGGTCAGGGACAGCGAGGGACTGGTGGCGCCATCTATCATGCCAAAGCCACCATCGAAGCCGCTTGGAAACGAAAGGAAGCGGTCGTCATCTCGATCTCATCGTCTTGTCAGGTAGGTTTGTCGCTATCGAGGTTCCGTTTGCTTACTTCGTTCTGAGAATTTATATAGTTCCCCTTCAAGAGAAACATGATGCATGTGAGTTGCTGTAAAGCAGGTTATCAAAGTCCAGATATGTATTAAATTTGTATTAAATCTTTGTATTAACACAGCGAGATATAGCCTATGTACTTTTCGACCGTGCTACTGCAACAGTATTGTATTGTATTTTCGTTTATTAATCAACTCTAGCTGTCATAACGCAGCTAGTTGATTCGTTCATCTTGAACCTTGAAACAGATCATGATTCTTGACTACGATTTCAATTGAAATGACCATCGATTGATAAGGCATCAATCGTCGGTCATTTCCAGTCATTTCATTAGTGCTTTATGATAACCATGCTATAAAAGTCATTTATGTACCTTACTAGTAACCTAAAGCTTTGGAAATCGATTCTGCATTGTGGAACTTGGTACAGTATGACTTGTATGTCAGAGGCAGTCATATAGACTTCACGTACTTCCACTAAGTGGCTTGAACTTCCCATCGTTATCCTGTAGATTGCAAGGCTTGCACATGCTGATATAAGCTGTTTTGCGTTAATAAAAAGAAGGTACAGGTAAAAGATATAAATTATGAAGGTGATCACTCATCAACACTTTAACGACGAGAGTGTTCTAGAAATAACTGGGAAACCAATGCAGCTCGTCGTTAAAGTGTTAAATACCTCTATCAGCCATATTCCTCCGTAGCATGGGTAGTGGTTGAAGGACCTTTTGCTCACAAACACAAGAGCAATCCAACAACCACACCTTATGACTTTCGCTGCTCAACAATGTCTCTACATATCTGGTCATTTATATAGCGCCTTGTCAGAACCTCATAAATATGCCACTTCAGTTTTGCATGTTGCAATGTTGCACCTGAATTTGAACCCTAAACATTGTGGTTAAAGGAGATGCATTTAGAGTTTCCAAGCTTAGTGAAGACAGAACATGTTTTTCTGTTTTTGTAGAACATTATCACACGATGAGTCGCGACATTTGGAAGACTGTGGTTCCGATGTTGACAATTTAGATCACGTCTAAGAACATCGATTATAGACTGGGTTTATCAAAAAATTTCCCAATGGATGCAGAATGATTGCAAACAACTGAAGCATGTAGGAAAGCAGTTGGGGTGACAAGGAGATTCAGCAACAGTAGCATCCTCGGTTACAGAGTACATACAAATTCCTTTCAGATGCACTGGACTGTATTACTTGATTTTTTCTAGAAATTGTCTAGGTTTTTTTATTCGTGACACTAAACACTAGAGAAATTTTGTGTGGGATGCAGACATGTTTAAAAATAGGTATGTTGCACTTGGTAAAATATGCTACATGTTGTGATCAGAGTTAATGTTTTGCAGTGTGAGACAGGACTTAAATTTCACCTTTAGCCCAAATGATGGATATTCATTGGCCCTGCTGTTGCACACTTGAACTCTACTTTAATCTAACATTGCCATCAAATTTTAGTATTATATAAACTATCGAACGTGTTGCTGTAAATTAAGTGCCATGTCATAGTAAAGTTCTTAAAGACTGCCGTGTGCCACACGTCAGATAGCTGATCAGGTTTATTACCCGTTTGTCTGTTTTGCAGAGTCCACCAATACACGAGTTTAATAAGTTTTGCTTGCACAGATTTTGAGGCAGCCTATGAATATTAGGAGTATTTCAATTTCAGCTCACATGGAGATTGTTAGCACAGTGTGGTTTTAAAAACATCTCGCCAAACTTTGGTATTTTAGGCAAACTGTCTCTCTTACCATATGTACAGTTAGGCTATTATGAAGAACTATCTATATATAATTATATTGTTAGTATTTGATGCAAATATGTATTTACCGGTTATGCTGTTTTGTGCTGCTACGTGTTATCTATGCATGACCTTAACAAAACCACACATCGTAGTTGCCATGCCTTAACTGCAAGCAATGTTATAATGTTTTCATCCATTTTGTGTCCTAAATTTGATAGTAAACTGCATGCATGTTTCTTCTCTTTAATTTGCCAATGAAATGGTTTCGCTGTCAAAGTTTATTCTATGCAAAACATTTCTAATTTCAGTCTTATACACGTATAACATATAAAGAGGAGTAGTGAGGGATTGAATCAAAAGCAGAATAAAGCTCCCACATCCCATTTAGGTCATATGGGAGGCATTCGTTTGCTTCTGTGTGCCGGCATGGAACACATACCTGGACCCAAATCCATTACATCACAGGAATTGTGCTGGTACCAAATTGTTCTGCTTAGTGACTGAGGCATGTGTGCACAATTGGGTAGTTAAACCTGTTGAACCTGTAACCACTTGACCACTGAGCTAGTGTGTTACCACTGTGTTGTAAAGTGCGAGTTGTGAATTGTAAAGATGCAAGCAGAAACCACCAGAGGCTTACTGAACGTTTTGCTGTGCTACTGAAAAACCGCTAGATCCCACTATAACTTGTTCGCAACCATCCATCTCCACTGGTGATGTAACAAATCATTTATATAGCGCCCGTCACGCAACTCCCAAGTGTTAGTTGTATGGCTAGCCAACCATTCTGTCTTGCTGTTCTCTTGAAACAATGCTAGATTCCTACTCCATAGCTTTTCAGAACCATCCCTTTCCACTTAAACTGAATGTCTAAATTTTGGGTAGTTTTGTGTATTTATAAATTTACATGAGATTAGTAAAATGGAGCTCATGTGATTGCATTTCGTATCAATCAACCTTACCTATTTAAATTTCTTTTATAATTTCTGTTCTGTAGTCTCCATGTCAATAAAACATTTACTTTACAACCATTGGATTAGGCTTGGAGCTTAATCATGTTTGCCTTGTTTGCAAAGCCATACCAGCAAACTGGGAAGTCGTCATGTACAGTGGACCCTAGCTAGCCCTAAATCTCAACAGCACGAAATTCAAATTTCATATAGACGCCTTTATATCAACAGATATCTTAACTTTACCAGTTAAAACAAACCACATTTTTATGTTGCAAAAAACAAATTATCTCGGAACACATCTTTATGCATTATAAATATTATTAAGCTGCATGTATTACACGCACAAGATCAGTGACTATGTATCTGAGGCTTGAAGCAGTTGCAAGTGAAGGACCCTACACAGTAACGGGCTGCATTGGTTCCCAGTTTCTTTTAGTACACTCTTGTCGTTAAAATGTCAAGTATATATTGTACTTAACATAGACAATTACTAACATGGCAGTCTTTCAGTGTGCCATGCATTACGTGAACACAGCAGTTTCTAAGCAAGCCATTTCTCAGGAAGACATTTTAAAAAGCTGATCATTTGTTAGTGCTTAAGCAAGATATTTTCTGTGTAGGACTATGCCACCAATTTAGTACTGTCGACATATATTATTATGTGTAAAATAAGCGAGTAGCTACTCATTAACGTTGAAAAACCTTAATACTTTCGTCAACATTAGCAACTGTCCTTATTTGCCAACTGCTCTTCTCTGCGCAGACATCAAACAGCACCATATACATTCTTGAGTACACATAACAAAAGTAAAAAATACCTAATTACAAACAAATCTATTTTCTAAACCGAATAAGTATTTTTGTAGTCTATCAATGTCAATTCTTATAACCAGACATGTCAGTTTTTGCCACTTTCTTCCTTGCTGCTAGTCACAATAGCTTGTAAGCAATTGCTTCTTTTAACAACACGGCGTCACAGACACTTGTCACGTCGGCCTGAATGGGGCTGCATATATAATCCCAATATCTTACATTGCAGATGCTCTGCAATGTGCTCGCTGCTGTTGTTCAGCACTTTGCCTTCTCAAGGCCAGCAGGAAGCATGATGGCATTTGCAAGTGCCTGGCACCTGGCGTTCTGGCAGACGACACGTGCTGCCGCCTTACGGCCGGCATGTGTCGTAAGATCGCACAGCTGCAGTAGGCTGTCGGTGCTGAAATCTTCGGCTAATAGCTTTACGAGAAGACTTGCCTGAAACAGAATTAAACAAAACAGCCAATGTATGCATTTGGCTATAATTAATTAATTATAGCCAATTAATTATAGCGCCCTTCAGTCACCTCTGTATGATACTGAAATGTGGCACTCTCACAGAGTTGCGAAAGCAGCCAATGGACTTTTTACAACAACCTCATTTATTTCATGGAAGCACCTTTTAAACAAATTTCTGAAACAGCTAAAAACATCCAGATCAAAACAGGACTACTCTCATTTTTCCAACCCACAGACTTGGTCCTAAGCTACTGAATTAAACTTCAGTCGGTTGTAAAAAAAACTGCACGACAGAACTGCCCATTGTGACACACACTTCAGGCATTCTTTGCGTAGACTTTCACACAGCATAAACGAGACTCGTGCCTGTACTGGGGTTGCTTGAAACACCATCATCAAACAAACGTGACATGTATTTGGCAAAGAAATTATCGAAAGAGAAGTGTGCGTACCATGTTTGTAGGCATGAACTGGAAGATGAACCTCGTCGTTGCATTTCCTGTTTTCAGCGTCTCGAGGATAAACGAGATGACGAAATTCGAGCGTTGACTGATGAGTTTATCGGCCAGGATGCCATAGAAGAGCCGAAACAAGTTCACTAAAAAAATTCATCGACTGAACATGAATTTCAATTAGATTACCGTAGTTAAAGAAAAGCTCATAATGTAAATTAATGTTATGTGTCACCAATATTTATATAGCATCTTCAGTACCACAACAGAGTAAAACGCATTAGAACTAATAACAGAAAATGTACACAAATTCATTAAATTCTACACAATAATTAATTTAAGATAACTTGTAAAAAATTTAATGCTGGGGTTACTTTAAAAATCAAAGTCCATAGAAGTTCATAAGTCAAACAGATGGCATTGCCATGCTTCTAAAGATGACACATAAAATAAAATTATGATTCAAGTAAAACTGCAGTAAAAACATCTAGCAAGTTTCTTCTAGTCTGCATTTACTTACCACTTAAAGATTGTCCCTCAATAAAACTTCTACACATATATACATTTAACCATAATCATTTTTTACTAAACCTTTCTCACCTTTACAGATAAAATGGCCAACAGTACTAACCAAGAGTTCGGTTCAGCAGATCTTTGGAGTCATACTGCGTAGTGCACTCAATATCTTCTTCCTTTCCGGCATATGGCAAGAACTCTAACAATACGAAGACAAATTTGTGACCCAAGGGATCAAAATGAGTCAGAAGTCGACAATTTACATCGCTAGGAAAACAGCAAAATATGATCAGAAGTCACTTTTTCTTATGTTCAGATTTTAACGGAAATGGATGAAAATTTTTTTTTACATTTCTTATATCTCACATTTGATGAAATTCATTGTTTTAATGTGTATTTTCAGGATTTTTACAGAGAATACTTTTATTTTTTGTGATTATATATATTAAAACAAATTTAAAAATTTTTCAACAAAAAACACATAATCATTTGTAACTTTGTCAAAAAGTAAGGCAGAACCAAACTTTTGGTGTCATTTTAAAGTAAAAAACGTGGTCTTTAAGAATATGTAAAATACTCATAAAATTCTAAAATTTCCGACACATGCGACTCATCTTGATCCCTTGGGTCACATCTATTGTCCTCCATTTGCATCACATTCAAAACTTCCTCCATTTACGTCACATTCAAAACACTACTATCTAGCACAATCGAATGGGCCAAGCAACTAAAAGACTATCTTGAGTTGCATCACACAGAACAGTAGCAAGTGTGCACAAGTGTGTACATGCACATGTGTGTGTGTGTGTGTGTGTGTATATGTGTGTGTGAGGGCTTGTTCAAATAATGTCAAAAAGATACATGTTGAATAGTAAATATGTGCATTGGAAGCCCAATTAACACTTTAACGACGAGTGTGTACTAAAAGTGACTGGGAAACCAATGCAGCTCGTCGTTAAATTGTTAAAGCCCAGAAAATGCTGTCACGAAAATCTTAAGATACATGTGCACATTGGAAACTTGTTCCAAAATGACTGAAAACTGCCAGGCAGACACTTTTGTGATGAAATCAGCACAAAGAAATCAAGAAACAGCACATACCAATGGCAAAGCACTGTAAAACTGAGCAGAGCAATAACTCCATGCTCACTGCTCACTTGTAATTACACATTTATATACAGTCTTACAAGACAGAGTCATCAGAGGCGCTCTCGACCTAACAACGAAAACCAGGATTGAACAAAATGCTTACCTCCGAGACCAAATCCATCTGAATTAAGAGACACTGGGTCACCCATTTCCATTTTGCTTGGCCTGTCATCGTCTTCTGCATCTTCAGAATCCTAACAAAATTGTGACGATAAAGTTCATGTTACTAGTGATGTAAATAAGAAATCAAAATTAAACCCTACACAGAAATAATGTACGACAATATCTATCTTAAGAAATCTAACTGAACCTTTGTTTTAAAACTAGGGAATACGAAGCTAAAATCAACTAAGAAGAAATACTTAAATATTATTATTATTACTGTAATTGTTATTGTTATTATTATTGTAAATGTCATTATTATTGTAATTTTTCTTGTTATTATGCAGTTATTAAGCACAATTATCTAATGACCAAGCACTGATCAATGGTGCTGAACAATAGTGAGGGAAGGACTTGCTCAAGGACCCTGCACAATAACCATTTCTAGGGAGACTCAAACTAGTACTCTCCGCATTACAAGTCAGGCGCTCTAACCAATCAGCAATAGTCAATAAATGGAGCAAAATGCTTCTTCATTGCTTCTCACACGCAAGCAAATACAGCAACACTGATGTTTCCACTTCAGATCACAGAACCAAAGACAAGGATGCAAATGACTTAACCAAAGTCATAAGCCTGTACTCCAGTATGAAGCAGGGACAGCCTGATAATTCTGTTATTGCGCTTCTGAGTGGCTTCTTGAAGGGGCGCTATATAAATGCTCTGAATGAATGAATGAATTGGTGAAGTGCAATGTTTAGCAAACCATCTACTTGGAACATCTTAATGTTAATTAATCTAATTAAACAGACAAAAGTGTTATTGTAAAGTGCAATACTTAGCAAAGCATCTATACGTACACAACACGACGTACCTCTTTGTAGATGCAAACAAAATGAATCTATGGATGGCTTATCCGCTCATCTGCCTCCTCTCTCTCTGGTCTCTCTGGCAACTGGACTCAGGTCATCCTTCAACATCGCTGGACAACCCCTCTGACATGACACAGCACTTGTAAATAAGCTGGTTCCCTGTGCCTAGCCTTAGAATAGCGCTTTAGACATTTGGAGTTTATGACTATGACTGCAATTACGAATCTAAGAAATCGTTTGATCCTGACCTCTAGCTGAACTTCTGTTCTCGTTCGTTTTCTTCCTCTGGGCGCACTTACAGTTTCTGAAGAACGAAAAAATTTACATGAAAAACATTAAATGGAATTAAAATCTTTCTACAGAAACAGAAGCAAACAGAAATCGGAAGCTGGTCACATAAATCTATAAATTTCAATAGGAATCAGAGTTCTAAAATAGCAAACCAGCTCACTGCACAATTATAGTGCACATCAGTAACAACAACATAATAATGACCTATTTAACATAATAACGACCTATTTAACATAATAATGACCCATTTAACATAATAGTAACCAATTTAACATAATAATGACCCATTTAACATAATAATGACCCACTTAACATAATAATGACCCATTAAAAATAATAAATAAAAGAAATAAATTTAACTAACCTTTAGGCTGCTGGCGCATCGTATGCAAAACAGCCAGGCACATGACGCAGAGCTTAGCCAGAGACGATCCACGTGGATCGGTGAGCAGACGTACGTTGGAACCGGATGACTGGAGTAAGTTGGGCAATGTGTGATGGAGAAGACAGAGCGTTATATTCTCCAGATCCATGTGGAACAGTGAGTAGAGAAGGCCTATTCCTTTGTGTAGGTCTTCAGGTCGATCATGTCTCAGCACGTCCTGAACAATCAAATGAATCTCATCAACATCCAGAAAAACGATGATGGAATTGATCAATGGTGGTTGCAGAAGTGGTTCTGCTGAGAGCTTTAATTTACATAATTAATTCAACAAACTTATGACGAAGTCAGTGATGAAGGCACTGATGATGGCGACGGTGGATGCGATGGTTTGAAAAGTTATATACTAACGCAAATTTCTGTAATGATAAAGATGAAATTATGGCAGTGGCGTCGAAGATGATAAGCCTACAAAAAATCTTGATCAATAAGATAATGGGGGTGATTCTCGCAGTGATGCCGTCAAGACAATTAGCTAAGAAAACGATGATGAAGATGATGATGAATCGAGCCTTTTCCGTGGTGGGCCCAGTGGTCTGGAATGGGCTCACCCAGGCGATATGCCTGCTCGCTGGAACTCTTACTGAAGCATTCTTTATTAAACTCAAAACTGTACTTTTTGGCCGTGCTGGAGTTAGGAGCACCTCTGAGTAGTCCTCTTGAAGGGGCGCTATATAAATTTATGAATGAATGAATGATGATTATGGTGCTATATGACAATGATGTCCATTCTGCTGATGGTCCTCCTGTTATTAGACCAGAGCACGTTTCCAACTGAACTCACCCGGACCAAATGTTCGCAGAACCACTGCGGCCCTCCAACGTTCAGCAGATAGTCCATTTTGTGGATGTCATCGATGTCAATGCAGCCTTTGTTTGATATTCGTTGGAATGTCTCGATTAGGATTTCACGCGTTGCAGTCTTTGGAGGCAGAAGAAAAGCGGATGGATTGAGGCGTGGAATGGCTTCTGATGGCAACAGTTCATGAACGATCTTTCCTAAAATCACTTGCATTAAGTTTGACCTAAAAGAAAATCAAACCCAAATCATCGACGTCTTCCTTAAATGTATCATAAAATCTTAAGCAACTGATCCGCACATCAGCCACTATAATTAGGTCCTTTAAACAATCCAGATCAGCAGATTAATGATGACTTGTACAACTTACAGAAGACTCAGTGCACACAGCAATCACTTGCTATAACCACTACAACTATAATCACTATAATCACTCTTGCCTGTTTCGGAAATGTCTGAAGTCCATTTTATTTGTTAGTAATGCTGCAACAGCACTGACTTGGGTCGAAACCCCTCTGATTCGTTGACTGGGACTTATATAAATGTTTGATTACAATTACAATTACAGTGATGACGCAGCATCTGCGAGAAATACTTCAAACTGGCTATATTAACCCTTTAACGACGAGCGTGTACTAAAAGTGACTGGGAAACAAATGCAGTTCGTCGTTAAAGGATTAAGTGGTTCAACACATACATACATTTACTGAACACATTCATTGATTTCATTGAAAAAATAATAATCACTGAACCAAGTCATTACTCTGATTTCCTTACAGATATATCTCACTGTCAAATCTACTGCCTTGTCCTGGTATCCAGCTCCCTCCTTGATTCGCTGCCTTGGTAGCACCTCTAGCATATGCTTGAAGGAATGTTCCCCAAGGTCCACTCTGATACATTCTACTCTAACCTGATAACTGTCCATTTTAGTGGGAGCACTTCTGAGTAGTAGCCTTGAAGCTACATAAATCTTTGTAATGAATGAATGGATTAAGAAATACGTTATGTTACGTCAGAACATAGATAACAGTTCTCTCTACTAGAAGACACGAAAAACTGCCATGGAAGACGCATAGAGGGAACAATGAATGACCTTTCGCCGTAGTAGGGATAGCTAGTCTCTGCTGTAAGAGGAGTAAGCAACTGCTGAAGCATGAACAACGCCTTCTGACGACACTTCATGTTGCAGACGTTGATGTAACTGCAAAGCCAGGCCGACAACACAATCGGAAGACAACACAACGTTGACTTGGTGTTGTCCATCATCGTCTGCAAACAATGACACATTTATGTATATATGTATGTATGAGCACTTGTTATAGCACCCCTTCAAGATTTCTACTCAGAGGCGCTCCCGACTACAGCGCGGACACTGGATAGGAGTTTCACGCCAAAGCGCATGAGCAATTTGCGAGTGAAGGACTTGCCCAGGGTCCCTACGCGGCGGCTTGAGGTGGATTCGAATCCGCAACCCTCCGGCTGCAAGGCACCGAACATACCCCTACACCACTGCACCCCCACTACTAAGGCATCGTATCGCACTGCATCTAAGAATTTATAAAGCAACTCTTACAGTACAGGCTATTCAGCGCGACAGCCCCGAGGGAATATGGAAGTCATGCAGCGGAGGGATAGGGGTGGGACCCTGACCAAAATCTTACTGTGTATTGAGGGGACAGGTTGTTCCATAGAGAAGGGCCCATGATGGTAAAGGCACGGTGTTGGGCCATGGCAGTCCTTGCCCAGGAGATCAAGTCAATCTGCAGACTGGAGAGGGCGACAAGAGACAGCAGAAGGAGGTTTGCGCATTATGTTGCAAAGATATTTACGAGATACCTGTGATACAAACCAGTTTTGCACTGTCACTGGCATTTTTGTAGCTGGTATGTATGCATGAATGTGTGTGTGTGTGTGCATGTGTGTGGCTGTGTATTTAATAAAGCATCTTTAAAGTACGTCCTGAAAGCACAGCAGAGGAATGTTTTGCACTGTCACTTAAATGGCAATCTTTTAGTCAATATCTTTCTTGCATTTTAACTGCTTTTATGTGCCTTATTAAAATCAGTTTTTTAATGGCTTGCCTTAATCGTGTCTTCGTCAACAGCTCCGCACTCCCAGGCCAGCAGGACTTCCTGTATTGCATAGGGTGCATTGTGGCAGACTTCATTCCATCGAGTCAGGCTGCAACAACATGAAACAGGGATCATAAAAGAAAGGAAAGCCAGGTAGTATTCATAAACTAAGGAAGACTCATTCAGTGGTAGAGTGTGGACTTATTTACACGCTCCTGGTATTCTGCTCACCGTGTTATGTCCTCAAAGCTAATTTAACACTTTAACGACGAGCTGCATTGGCTTCTCAGTCGCTTTAGTACGCCCTTGTCATTAAAATGTTAACACACCGTATTGGTTAATGCGCCATACAACAACTTAAATTCAGCACTAAATATGAACTTTTCAGCTTTATACCTTTGTACATGTGGCCCAGTTTGCATGCTTCCCCTTGTCTCCAACAACTTAGTGTTAACAAGTCCAATGTCTATACTCTAAAGTGGGAAGTAAGGTAATACATGCAACATAACATAAAAAGACCACATCCAGTGTTTAAAGAATAGATGGAAAACACACAGCACATCTGTCATAATAGTGCTATAGGAGTCATTAGATCAGATTAGTGGTTGAAGACCATTCTGTTCGATCGTGGTCGGGTCAGAAGTACCACTGACGAGTTTTCTTGAAGAGGCGCTATGTAATTAAGCACTTAACAATTGCATTACATAACAGCAACCACAAATCGCTTACTTAGTCTTCAGTTCCCCTCCGGGATTCAGCTGAATCAGAAGAATGTCGACTTTGTTCGTTTCTGCTGGGTTCATGAGGTCAAGCGATTTGTACTTTCCGTCTTCTGGTAGACAGCGAACAACCCACTGGACAAAGTACGACGATATGCACTCCTGGCTCGATACAACAATCTACCAATGCACAACAACGACAACTCATTAAAGTTCGGAAATCAGGTCAGAAGAACAGCAGTCCCTTAAGCTAGCTCTGAGGCAGACATGGGTATGAAGTGTTAGCGACTTACTTTCGTGGCCACGGCACAAGATGGTGGGTGGCTAGTCCTCTCCCTCACCGTCTCATCACTTCGCATTGACAGTGTATGGTCAGTGTACTCTTTATAGCCGAGTTGGCTAGAGGTGCAGGTGAGGCAGCCCTGGGCCAGAGCCCAATAGACTTGTACGTTGCGTCTTGACCCACGAAATACATGAGTTAACCCGTACCTCAATTTCAACGTGTTAAGGTAGCTTGAACTAATCCAGAACTCTCTGTAGTAATATGTACCTTTAATGGAAGACCACATATAGAACGATGGCATGAGAAAAGCACAGTTGCTTGTATTGTACGATAATAAGGCAAGGCAAGTTACGGTTGGCAAGTGAAGTCAAGGCATTTTAAGTTGCTAGAAATGTGAACTCACCTCTGCCCCATAAAGTTGAGTTATGTGACACAACATGAGGAAGGAAATGTCGAAGAGAAGGGCTCTTGTGGACGCCCCTTTGCCAGTCTCCCCAGACGTCTGCTTGGAAAATTCATTAAACCTAAGGAAACAAAATGCCAAAACTTGCAAGTACTCAGTGATATAACATCCAGAATGGCCCTTGACACTTTACCAATGAGAGTACACTAAAAGCAGTGCAGTTCATTGTTATAACATGTTAAGACACGTTCTACATGACAAGTTACTTTCCTTAGTTGGCTGGTTAACCTTGTCTGATCTTGCATTCAACCACTGAACCATTCTCAACCTAATAATAATAATAATAATCTTTTCTTTATTGAAGCGCCCGACAAACGCACTGCGCTGTACATTTACATGTTATGCAATTTAAATCTTAACTACTGACAGAACAGACAGTCTGTAATACACGGCGCTAATAGCAGCCTACAAAGCATATCCGCCCAATGGGGCTCGAACTCGGTACCTCTCGCTCTCTGTGCCAGATGTTATCCAATGCGCTATCGGGCCCCCCTACCATCTCATCTCTCACGACATAAAAGACTTTAAATACAGGCTGCTTTGGTGCATGATCAACAGATGTCAAGTGCCTTATTGTGCCTCTCCTCAAAAATGAGAAGTGTCAACATATGAACTTGAGGAATAACCTAGAATACACCCACCCACCCACACACACCCACCCACACACACATACATAGTTCAAAGGTCAGTAACCAACTTGATGAGCTTGATGGCAAAGCTCTGGAGTTTCCCAGTTGCAGCAGCAGCTGACAAGATCAATTCAAAGCTCTTGCCCGACATCATTTGACAGAGAACTCCAAGGAGAGCATCCTGGTTCTTTGTGTAGTCAGCATCAAGAGTCTAACAAGAAAAACAAGTCAAGCATGCGTTACTCATAACTTGCTACGCGGTCAAGTAATCTAGTGTAACTCAGAATAACATGATGAAGCCAACTGCTTCCACAGCAACCTTAGTTAGTAACTTTGTGCCTTTTGGTTATTTAATGAGTTATAATAATTTGTTACAACTAGCTCATCCCTTGCAAAGAACCTGAATACTAGTTTTGAAAAACCTTCCTCTTTGGATAAAATTCCCTGTGGTTTCCTAATAGCTCATATCCCTGTCAATCTCTGACCATGTGCAAAGAAACTTCTCTCTCTCTCATATCATTCACAAGATGACACCAATGTCAGTCACTTCTTTAGCCAGTTCCATATGGACCAAGTCCTACTCCTATGTATATGTCGGAGCCTTTATTACACAGATGCAGTGTAACTGAGCATTTATATAGCACCAGTTCAATGAGCCCTTCAATTAGTTCCTATACTAGCTCTTCCTTTGCTTTTCACTGCAAGCTAAAACTTCCAGCGTTGATACTTCTTGATAGATCTACAACTGCACAGGGATAAATCATATCACTGCAAAGGGGGGAATTTTTTTAACCAATTAGATTAAGTACAACTCTGAAAGTTGTCATCATCAACCAAAAGATACAACAGCTATTTATCCACACACAAAAACAAGAGATGCCTTCAAAACCAACCATAGTGCAGATTATCCAAAATGCCAACAACCCTTCTTCATCACTGTACAAAATCGGCAAGGCTCAAAACTACCATACCACTATGACTCCAGATCTATAATGATATCTGCGGGAATCTTGATACTGTTGCATAGATATCTACAGAAATTGATAATGAAAAGCCAACCAAAACACAACAAGATACACATTTAAATTTACAAACTGATTCACAGACATTCTTACTTTCAGTATGCTTGTTACCGTTGGCTCAGCTCGGAGTATCAGGTTTGGAGTTTGGTTCGTCGAGGGAAGCTCCTGCTGCTTCGGTTTCAGGGTTTCACTTTGCCTTCAACAGAATTTTTATTCTTTGAGAAGAATTTTAAACACAAGCACAACGAAAAAACGCAATCAATCACAATCCCAAGCTCCAAAGTTTAAAGCACTGCTCTAAAGCTAAGCACAGAGCACCAGCTTGTTCATGTGTCTTGTATCAGAGGGTTGTCCAGAGATCAATGTCCAGTGGAGGTTAGAGTCTGGTTGCCAGAGAGACCAAAGACAGGAGACAGCGCAGCTAGATGGATAGAATCAGCAATCAGAAAGTGAGTACTTCTCATCTAACCTTGCATCTACTAAATTTCACTGGTAACAAGGCTTTCAAATGGCTCTACAGAAAAAAAGAGTTCAGAATTAATGGAGGAGTGGAGGAATTGATTTTAACTATAGAAGATAAATGTGACCTGCTCTGGCAAAAGGAGGCGGAAGTCGCCAGTGATAAAACTGAGGAAATTAGCTAAAACACAAATCAGGTGTAAATTTTCACTTATCACTGTTTGGCATATCTCAATAAATAGGATCTGATATTATACGGAAAAAATATTATTTTAATAATATTTCACCTATTTCATGACAAATTTAAACATAATCTTTGCGATCTATCTAGGGTTTGTATTAAGAAAATAAACTTTGCATGCGTTTTCTCAAAATTGTACTTTCGAGTAGAAAAAAATTAAAAATTCATATCTCTAGGACCCATCAAGATAGAATAATAATTTTTTCAACATTTTAAACAGAAATTATTAAACAGAAATTATTACTTATCAATTTTAGCACAAAATATACAAAACTAATTTTTTGGACAAAAGCCTCCATTTGCCAGAGCAAGTCACAAATTGCGTCGAGAAAAAGTTATTGCTAAAAACTCATAAAAATCTACTTTTTATCAAGTACCTAATCAATGCTGTTAGCACATAACTAATTACATAGAGGCAACAAATTATGATTTTAATTATAGTTCACATGGGGTGCTTGACAGTGTAGTGGTAAGCATGTTGGACTGTCAACCAAGAGGTCAGGGTTCAAATTCCCACCAGGGCAGAAATTTGGTTCAAGATTTCTGCTCCACCTGCACCCCCTAGCAAACTCAGCTATAATGAGTACACCGACTGTAAACTGTTGGTGGGAAGATGAGACGGCGAGGGAGAGGACTGGCCACACTAGAGCTGTACCGATATCGCTTTTGCCGATTATGCCGATACCGCGTATGGCCGATTATTAAATTGCCGATACCGATACCGCGTATAGCCGATTATTAAACTGCCAATACCCATTATAAGACAGAATATTTCATTACTTGTTTACTCAAAATGTTCGGTTCCGAAACATAAACCAGCAATCTATCGTCACAACTATAAAGGTCGATGTTTAAATTAAGTTGGGAAGTTATTAACGATATGTTTTAATGCATAAATAATTAGGGACGTAAAACGATAGATGAAAATCGATTAAAAAAACTTGGAATATGCAATAATTCAAGTAAAATCATTAAATTATAACACACTTTTGACATCGGCACCGATTAACCGATTATTTCTGCCGATACCCGATTATGCCGATTGTTCTAATAATCGGCCCGATTACGCGTATGGCCGCTTAATCGGTACAGCTCTAGGCCACACACGCGTATGGGCCGATGCTACGAAAATGAAGGTGCTAACACTTCATACCCATGGTTGCCTTAAGGGAATGCTCTTCTTCGTCACATGAAGTAACTATCAACTGATGCAAAATGAAGAAGCCAGGTAATAACAAGTAAAACTAACAATTTATACTAACAACGAACACCTAAACCTACATTAGCTGACCAAGGTAAATGACTGCACTACTGACCGTTTGTTCATGATCTTTCGACACTGGGCATCGGTCAACAGTGAGTACTTGGTGCAGAGTTCATGGAGAAGGAAATGAAGACACTCACAGCTGAACATCATCAACAAAACCATCGACACTTACATGTAGTCTCAACAGAGCAGTCACTATAGTACAACTCTAATTAACGAATTACAGAATACATGTAGTTCTACGTGTGTGCATGTTTGCGTAAGTATATTTGTATACGAGTGTTTAAGTATGGGCTATGTTTGTATGTATGTAAGTATGTATGTATCTGTGTATGTATATGTCCTGATCAGTTCAAAAGATTATGTATGTTTATTACCATGTTTGTACACCAAAATGCTGATAGCAATTGGTCAATTAAAGAATATTCTTATCTTATCTTATGTATCTATGCATGTATAAATGTATATATAGACATATATGTATGTATGTATGTATATATCTATGCATGTAAGAATGCATGTATGTAAGTACTAACAAGCATACAGTAAGCATGTATGTGCACCCAGCATGCATGATTGCATGTATATATGCACATACTGTATACATGTATGTGTCCGTGTATGCATCGATCTACTCATGAGTGCACAGGTAAGTAGCTGGACATTCATATAGCACCTTTTCTGAACATCTCAATGGCATCATATGAGGATCTAAGGTGTAACTTACTTGTATTTTGTGTCAGCCAGATCGAGAAGTGGAACGTACATGAGCAGACGATCGAAGCCATCTTCGAGCTTCATCAGTCGATCTTCATCAGCGCCCGACTGGACGAGTCGTTGCAAAATATTTGGCAGCTAGGACGACAGAATGATCAGTGATCAATGTAATCCAATCAAATCTAATCTGATCAAATCACAACAAACGCTACAAACACCTAATACATAGGGCTCATCAGATGTAGAAGCAATCTCAGATTACAAAGGTTCGATGACAGCCGAGAGCTTTTACCAATTTCACACACGTTAATCCATTAAATTCACATGAGAGATAATCCAGGATGCCAACACAATGTCAATTTCACACAATACAGTCTACTATTTCACATGAGAAACCCAGGATTGCAACAATTTCACACAGTGAAATTTCACACAGTATAGCCTATTAATTTCGAATACATTTAGTCTCAACAAAGCAGTCACTATGGTACAACTCTAAGATATGATTCAATTAAACAATTACTGAATAGTTCTAAGTGTGTGGATTTTGCATAAGCATATTTGTAGTAATTACAATTACAATAAATAATAATAGTAAAAGAACTCTTGCCTTCAGATAAGTGAACGCAGCCCACTTCAGTTCATCGGGACGAGAAACGATATCGATTATTCCAAGAAAACACGATCGAATGAGTTCACAGTATAGCTGCGGCCTAGAAATTCCCTGCAACACAATCAATACCAAACATCGTCTTATCTTATCTTACCTTATCTACAGAACTCCACTGCAAAGATATATGCAAACTGGTGACACCTATTTCATGATTTCAAATTATCTATAAAAATCTGAAATAGCGTGTCAGATAAAGATGGTTAAATTTCTTCTGAATCACGTTAATGAAAAGCGGTGGAAAACAAATAGAACCTAATATTTGGAACTGTATCCTGGCACCGAACACCATTGGCTGTCTTTATGCTAGTTTGAAGGTTTTTGTCTCATTAGCTTGTTTCTAGTCGTTATTTCCCCAAACCTTGCAAAATGGTTTGATATCGGAATGTACACCTACATGTTGAACTGTTACTCTTTATGTCCAAGTCAGATGCAAATAAAAGCTACCTACTTACTTTAATAATAATAACAACAATTTATATGGCACCCTAACATGGACATACCGCTACAAGGGTGCCCCACAAACAACTAACAAACGGGATAAGCCTTAGCAAACAAATAGGATTTGAGCTTAGATTTGAAGGAATCTACTGAGCCAGCCAAATTGAGTGTTAGTGGAAGACTGTTACAGCATATGTGACTGGTGAACCTGTATTCTAAAAACTCCCTACAGGCTACAGCCCTCACCTGCATTCTTTCGAGAAGTAGAATTTCCTCCACCAGAAGATTAATGTCGTTCATTGGTGTGAGAATGGCCTCCGTACTCAGAAGAACGTTGATACTGATGTTCAGATTGTGGAATGACAGATCGACAATCTGCTGCGGCTTCAGACTGAAACTTCGAGGACTGCAACGGCCAAGAACAAGTTCGACAGTGATAGTTACAATTGTATCCTACCTGCAGTACTATTATCTTTTAAGCTAAATTTATTACAACTTATTAAAATGACACCTCATTTAATTCCACCCTGCTTAATTCCACCCTGTTTTATTGCACCTTATTTAATTGCACCCTGTTTAATTACACCCCATTTAAATTTGTGCCCTTTTAATTACACCCCATTTAAATTTGCACCATTTTAATTACACCCTATTTGATTACACCCTATTTAATCACATCCTATTTAATCACACCCTATTTAGTTACACCCTAATTAATTACACCTTATATAATCAGGCGTGCAGCGTAGTGCTCTGTTTGGAAGCTTGCTTGGTCAGTAATTCAATGATTACAGATAGAAGACTACGGAGTTGGCTTTGAGTGGCAAGTCTGGGCAGTATAATGCTAGCCTGTACTAAGCAGAATTTGGTACTCGCACCCACTGTGAGTAAACAGGAAGTCCGGCAGTTGACTGAACCCATGTCCAAGATATTGTCCACTGCCGGGTCAAGGGTCGAAGAGTGGAAAATAAGCTCCACCCCACATTTCACAACAAGACATGGGAGCTTAACTTTACATATTCACTATGTAATTTAGAGATAAATGACTATATTGTTTAAATAGGTAAATATACGATTAATGTCATTTAATCATAAGATTAATATACTGTTTAATCATCCAATTAATGACTTATTTACAATATTAATTATTTAATTATGATATTAATGATTTAATTATAATATTAATGATTTATTTATAAGATTGACGATTTAATCAATTAATGAATACACTTTAAGTCAAACTTGAGTTCCTCTGTGACCAGTTGTTCATGCATTATAAGATTAATGATTTAATAATAAGATTAATGATTTAATTAATTAATGAATATACCTTAAGTCAAACTTGAGTGCCTCTGTGACTAGTTGTGCCTGTTCGCTAGACAACTGTGCTGTTGGTTGTGACAGAACCGTTTTGCAGGAAGCCACAAGTTGATCAATCAGTTGCATATCGTCTGAAAGAAACAAAGCAATCGTAGACTAGCACCACAGCTAACACCTCAACATTTCAACATGTATTGTAACATAATGTATGTATGTATGTATGTATGAGCACTTGTTATAGAGCCCCTTAAAGATTTCTACTCAGAGGCGCTCCCGACTACAGCGCGGACACCAAATCGGAGTTTCACGTCGAAGCGCATGAGCAATTGCGAGTGAAGGACTTGCCCAGGGTCCCTACTACGGCTCTTGAGGTGGATTCGAACCAGCAACCCTCCGGCTGCAAGGCACCGAACATACCCCTACACCACCGCGCCCCACTAAATGAGTACTGTATTATGCTCGAAAGCAGAGAATAACTCATAAGCTCAACAGTCCTTCAAACACAAACACACTGATCCGAAAACAACATCATATACTTTTAAAATGTTCGTAAATAGTGTAAACAGCTAGAGTTTAAGTTGCAGTAACGTAAATATAATGTCATCAGATAATCCTGGGTTAAATTACCAGTGCGTCATGGAAACATTGTTTGACTGCACCCGTTACAATTAATATTAATTGTAATTAATATTAGCTTTAGCCATAAGATCCTACGTTCCCAGAAAGACTATGTCTGTAACAGCCCATGGAACATACAACACACTCATCTCTAAAACTGTTCTTTTCAGCCATGGCTGAAAAGGAGCACCTCTGAGCAGGTAACTTGAAGGGGTGCTATATCAAGTTTATATTGGTTGATTGAAACTTGTTTTGAAAAAGAATGCCTGGGAAAATAAAAACAACAATCATGGATAACAAAGAATCTTTTGAACCTACTAAAAATACTAAGGACAAATTTACGATGCAGAACTAGAGAAAAAATTTAGAAAATTTTCCTATTTACCAGCGTTTGTCATCATCTTTGTAACAGACTTTCGACGCCCCTGTGTTGGGCTGCTGTCCAAGTAAGGCGCTTTGTAGGCTTCAATGGAATTTGCATTAGCACACTCGAAACCGGCGATGTAGATGAGGCCAAGACAAGAACGGTTTGTGGACAAGTGGACAATGAGATTACGTGCTTTCTCCAGCAACATCTGAAGCACCTCTGAAGGCGCCTTTGGATCTGTCGTCAGTTTCTGAAGGCACTTGGAAAGGACTTCCAACGACCAGATGAAGAGCTGGCGAAGAGACTTTGCCATCATAAGCGACTCCTCCAGACATCCATTGCACCTGTAAAACAATCACGAGGCTGCTGACCCTAGGACCTGGAATAGGCTCCCTGTTGCACTGTGCTTGGTGTCTAGAGGTCGCACAACTAAGTTCTTTACTAACTTAAAGACGGTCTTATTTAGCTGTGGTTGGGTGGCATAAAAGCCAAATGGACCTGCCTTCAGGTAGAGAACTCATCATCATCATCATCATACAGGAATGCATGATAATCTGTCTGAAAGACAGTGTTATACGTTGGATGAAATGTCCCTGGCCCTATGTGCATTCTGAAGACTATATATACCACTGCCATATTGTAAGCTTGTCCAACTGTGTAGAACCTAAATCTAAAATCATCTTTGATCAAATTCTTACTTATTACCCAAAAGGAACTGATCAAACGTAGATTTAGACTTTACAATACAATCACCAGAGGTACTTCGAGAAACTATTCTTTTTAACGAATACTCACACATAAAGGTCAACATACTCGTCGACCACTGCTATGAGCTGAAGCAGACAGTATGGACGGTTCATGTCTTTGAACCTCACAATACTCTTGATCGCACAAGGGTAGGTTATCATCTAAAATTTCATCAGAAAAGAAAGACAAAATCTAGAAAATCCCATCAAAACAATACTGGATAAAAGCTATCAAAAATTTGAATGCACATTACACATGAATGTAATATGACACTGGTTACTCAAAAGTTTGAAGGTGCATTTTTATTGGAAATTTATGCAACATCATATAAACTAGTCATTGGGTTGTTGATTTGGCTGTGCAAGTGTATATCACATGCTTGTAGTTACTGGGCAGACCTAGCTGCCATGCATTGATTACATGCATCTGATTACTCTATGCATACGGCTGCCACAAACTGACCACCAGTAGGGGGTGGTATGACGTCGGCTGTCATGCAATTTATCACGTGGATGCTCGAGAGGGAAACAACGCACTGACATTTCAATGATCACTGAACAAGTCTAGCTAGACCACTTTGAAACGGCCTATTGTTTTGATGGGGAAATAGTCTATAAAGAACAGTCCCAAATGTATTATTTATCAAGGAAGCATGAAAAGATTTTGTAGTGATATTTTGCTGTGTACTCGTTGAAAGTTTGTGTCACAAATATTGCTGAGTAGTACAATAAAAAATCAACTACTCAGAAGGTCAGTCCGCTGAGATAGAAATACGGCACACGGCGAATAAGCCAGCAGAGATGTGAGTCTTACGTTGAGATCATAAGAACATAACACAAGAATGAACACATTGGTGGAGGGAGTTCCCAAATCTAGGTCAAGCAACCAGAAAAGCTCATTCAGCAGGTACATGCACTGATTGCTCACCTGCGTACTGATGGCGTGCTTCAGGTAGGACAGTAAATGAACGTTGGGAGAAGAACCGACCAGAGCCTGGTCCAACAGAACATCTGCAAACACAAAACAACACAAACCAATCACAACAGACAAACAAACATAAAATATTAATCATTAACTTCTATTGTGCCGGTACCTATCACACAAGGCATCAACTGATGGTAAGTAAGTAAGTAAGTAAGAATATTCTTTATTGAGAAGCACTAGCAAATGCACAGCACTGTACATGGCAAGATTAATACAATCAAACAAAAACAAACAAATTTATATATACAAGCAAAGAATTGAATATGAGAAGATATTTTATATCAGCGGAACCTAGGGGAGGAAGAGTTAGGGGTAGTCATAGAGGGAAAATTAAGTACTTCAATAGACTGATTTATTGAAAACATTGTTTATTTGTATAGCATCCGGGCAAGGAAGAATACAACAAAACCTAGCCATATTCAGGTTTATCAGCTAGCATTCACATCAATTCAGTCACAAGAAAACCGTTACAATACACACTTTCATTTCATGCACAACATCGCCAGGCATGAACGGCAAGACTTTGACCAGAGGCAAAAATTGAAAATTGTCTTAATTTATCATGAAGCGTGGAAAGAACATTTCTAATAACAAACCTGACAGCTGCGAATCATCTCCACGCACGATGTAAGGCATGAATTGTTTCATTGAAATACTCCATTTCTCCTCAGGCCACCTCTCCCGCCACGCTCGCAGTAGGAGAGACTTAATGCACTGAGCAATTTGCACATTGACTTCTTCCATGAATACAAAGTCTACACAGAATAAACCATTCAAAACGTCAAACGTCATATCTAACACTTACAGTATATAAATTCCCACTGAACCAACTGAGAAACTACTTTCCATGTAATTCTGAAACTGGTCAGTATTCATATCATCACTCTCTCCATAACGCAACTGCTACTGTGCTTTGAGATGATTATTCATAAATTAGCGGGATACAAATGACTGATTTTTCCTCATCGCTCTCTCTCTCTCTCTTGAAAGTCGTTTCTTTTTGCCCAGGGCTTCCGTATTGAGAGCGCTCCTGAATAGTTATTCTGCAAGAGGCGCTTTATAAATTATTAGATACAATACGATTACGGACAGTTCGGTTTGGTTGCAATTGAAACACGATGGCAGTAAGGCAAATAGTCATTCAGTGGCGGCGCCAGGGGGGGTTAGGGGTGCTTAGCCCCCTAAATGCGGCTCAGCCCCCCTAAAATCACAGCGAGGTTTTAAATGAGCTGTAAAAGCAACACAAAAAATTCATCTGGCCAAATTTTTAGCTTTAGCCCCCAAACCTGAAATCCTGGCGCCGCCACTGTAGTCATTTGGGCAAGCTTATAGAATCTGGGGCTGACGGATATAATGCGCAAGTTTACTGGCGTCTTGAGCGTCGGTTAGGGTTAGGTTAGTGTCGTCATTAGAAAACCTGGTACCGTCCGGCGTTCACGCAGCATGCCTAAAGATACTGTATAATCCTTCAGCCCACGATACTATAAGTTTGCCGTCATTTGCTTTAGACATGACAAATAACAAACCCTGTAAATTGGTACAACCGAGTTGCAGTCAACGACCTGTTATATTTTCAAAACAGATGAATACATATAAATTAATTTTCCAACGTCTACAGATAAATAATACTTTCACATTACAACGATAATGAAAATGTTATCTTCGTAAGACACCGGTTTATTCCCTGCTGCTGCTGGGGCTGATGGGATATGTGGGTAAAAGACTATTAATGGAGAGTGGGGCTCTATCGCACACAGTGTGACCACTCCTTGGGATATATCCCAAGATCTTGGGCGTTTGAAGTCGGCTTGGGATCTGGGGGTTTTGCATAGGCTCATAACAATCTTGGGATTTTGTCTGAGGTCCACAGACTAGTTTTTGCAGTACTTTTCAACAGTGGCAGCGAATCAGGTTAGAAAAACTCGCTCAGGGAAACGACTTTATTATTGAAGTCAGACCCTAAACGACCCTCACGAGTCACGACTCGGATCAATAATAATTCAATCATTTATTTATTTATTTCTGTAACCATCAGAAGAGAAAACGAACAATTAAACAATAAGGCAACAGTTTGACATAATTATAGTTGGCTACACGGAGGCCCAGAATATAATAATAATTAATATTATTATAATAATAATAATAATCTTTTCTTTATTAAGCGCCTGACAAACGCACTGCGCTGTACATTTACATGTTATGCAATTGAAATCTTAACTACTAACAGAACAGACAGCCATGTAATACAACGGCGCTAATAGCAGCCTACAAAGCAAATCCGCCCAACGGGGGCTCGAACTCGGTACCTCGGTCTCTGTGCCAGCTGTTATCCAAAGCGCCACGGGCCCCCCGTTGTTACTTGTAGGCCTACTTTGTAAACATCGTAATTTGTTAATTCAATGTTATGCCCCGGTTTTTTCTTGGCCAGTTCTTAGCTAGGCATTTTTTTAATAATTGTGATTGTTAAAACGCATTTCATATTTCAGCACAAATATTTCCTTTTCGATAACTTGGGAGTTTTGTTTACACTTTTCGCCAATCTTGCGATTTTCTGGCAAGATCTTGGGATTTAAAAAATGGAGAGTGGCCGCAGAGATCGCACAGCTGTCCTTCGTTCGGCCCAGGTTCATGGCTACCGGTGAATGCCTGTTTAAATAAAGATGATACGACTTTGGAGAATTTTGAGGCCGCTTTCTGCGTTTAGAAATGGCTCGAGAAAATTCAGCATCCTTCAACCGCCTCAGAATAAAAATCAGGTTAATTTTTTAACGGCTAGGTTCGTTGAATGGGTACACACAATCTAGTGTCAAAAAGGGACCGCGATATCTTCACTAAGATCATCAAATATCGCCAACTATACAATAATAATAATAATAATATCTTTTCTTTAATCAATCGCCTGGCAAACGCACTGCGCTGTACATTTACATGTTATGCAATTGAACAATCTTAACTATTTGCATATTTGCATAAGTTTTTATGAATGCAAAGAGTGTCAATGGATCAACAGACCAGACAGCCTGCAATACCCGGGCGCTAATAGCAGCCTACAAAGCATGTCCGCCCTACGGGGCTCGAACTCGGTACCTCTCGCTCTCTACGCCAGATGTTATCCAATGCGCTATCGCCCCCCCAAGTAAATAATATGAACCAGCGTCTGCGTTAGGTGACTTAGGTCATAGGGCAGAACATGTAGAACATTTGGTTGCATAACCCAAAGTATTCTGGTGCACTCGAGCTGTGATTTTTGGGCTTTGAATTTGTGTTTTTAATATTGCAATTTTAGTGTGAAATCTGGTCATTTCTCCATGCCATACAGAGTCAGAGTAGCAGGCTTATTCACGTGCAATGTTGTCATCAAGTCCTCAAAACCTGCCATCTAAACTTCACTCTAGCCGGTCCCAAAGTAACTAACCAGTATAATATTATGCTGGTGAACATTTCAATGTATTTAAGAAATTATTTGAATTTCTGAACTAACTGTACTTTTTTGTTTATTTTAGCCGCAGTTTGGGATTTGTTTCGACATAGATGGAGTACTAGTCAGAGGTCAAACACCATTTCCTGAGACCTTCAAGGCATTGACACTTTTGTGTGATAACTTTGGAAATTTTAAAATTCCCGTTGTCTTCCTTACAAATGGATGCCGTAAAAGTCAGGAGCGAGCGGATCAACTCGCCAGTTGGTTTAAAATTAAGGTTGGAGGACAACATTGTTCTGCTTGGTTAATTGAAAAATATGATAATTATTTTCTGTTTTACCGTTTCTAGGTATATTAACCCTTTGACTTGCGCCATTGTTTGCCAGAAAAGGTAAGTGTGTATGTGTCAATGTATGTATGTATGTATGTATATATGTATGTATGTATATATGTATGTATGTATGTATATATGCATGTATGTATATATGTATGTATGTATATATGTATGTATACGTATGTATGTATGTATGTATATATGTATGTATGTATACTCCTTTGTATGTATATATGTATGTATGTATATGTATGTAATAGGTATGTATATATATGTATATATATATGTATGTGTATATGTATGTATATATATATGCAGTATATATGTATAAGGGGCCTGAGGTTATATATGTATGTATGTATACATGTATGTATGTATGTATGTATGTACCTGTATATGTATGTATGTATATATGTTGGTAGTGTATATATGTATGTAGTGTATGTATGTATACATGTATGTATGTATGTATGACATTGTATGTATGTATGTATGTATGTATGGATGTATGGCGCGCTTTAAAGTGTTGCCAGTCAAAGGGTTAAGGTCAGAAGGTCTCCTCCTGATTATTATTGATTGATTGTCAAAGCAGAGTATATGTGATTGAGCTCCTAATTTGTAACTAGTGCATTGCCCAGAGTGCCATCTACTTGTTGGATAGTGCTGGTAACATCATATACTGCTTGCTTACAGAGGCAAATTTTCGCATGCAGTTTGCACATTGCCCTCTCATTGGATGGGAATGTACAACCATTTCTGTGCAAGTACATGCTGCCATAATCTGATATCATATAGAAAATGTTGGGATGTTTTTATCATAGTATGCAAGACACTGGTAGATAGATGCTTATCAGCAGCACCAAATTGGAAAATCATAACTCTACAAAGATAGAATTTGTCGAGAGCCAAGTCGTCACAGAGACTTGGAGATAGGATATGAATGTTTTGAACTGCAATGGAGGATAATAAACATTATTATTAATATTTTTAATTATTTATATTACTTATTAAAATTACTGTTGTTGATATTAATGAAAATTATGATGATGCATTGTGTTGCTGTTAAAACTAGGTCGAAGTGGACCAGATGATTCAGGCGCATTGTCCGCTGAAACTGTTTGACAGCTATAAGGACAAGCATTGTCTTGTCATCGGTCAGGGTCCTGTGACTGACATTGCACGACAGGAGTATCCTTTGTAGGCAATATCGTAGCACACAAAGAAATTATTATTATTAATAATATTATTATTTCACATTTATTAAGCACTGAGCACTATCTAGTGACCAAACATCAAACAATGGTTCTGATCAACTGTGAATGAAGGGCTTGGTCAAGGTCCCACTCAGTATAACTGCCTCAGGGATGTCTTAATCCTTTAACATCGAGCTGCATTGGTTTCCCAGTCACTTTTAATACACTTTTGTCGTTAAAGGATAAAGACTTTAACAATTGGCTACATTGGCTACCCAGTCATTTTAGTACACTCTCATTGTTAAAGGGTTAGACATGTATGTACTTTCTGCATTACAAGGTGAGCGCTCTAACCAGTCGAATACTGTGTTGCACCAGAAATCATCAGTTATCTTGCCGTACTTACAAAAACGTAGCCAGACTTAAATTCAAGAGGAGGCAACAATGAAGTTTCACAGATTTGCAAAATGCTGGTCATTGGTCAATCGAAGTTGCAGTATATAAAAAAGCTATAGGAGGCAACTGCCTCCTCTTGCCTCATACTGGCTACAGCCGCTACACTTATGCATACTTGTTTATTTACCAGTATTTCTTTTATTTGTTTCTTTATTCGCATATGTAGTACTTAAAGTTATCTCAGCGTTGATCCTTGATCGCTCTGTCAGTCTTGGTTTTACTGATGTCTGTAGCATTGAAGATATCTTGTCTGCTTACCCGCTCTTGGATGTCGTCGATCATGAGAAGTGCGAAAAGATAGTATGTACTCAACACTTCAGATTAGTATACTTCAATTTGTGTAATCTGAATTGTCTGTTATACGCCCTTACATTACATATAATTTCTTATTTAACAAATCTTATTCTTCCTTCAAGAAATGCCTCAAAACTCTCTATTTCTCATTGACTTTCTTGCATTTTATATAATTTCTTATTTAACAAATCTTATTCTTCCTTCAAGAAATGCCTCAAAACTCTCTATTTCTCATTGACTTTCTTGCATTTTATATAATTTCTTATTTAACAAATCTTATTCTTCCTTCAAGAAATGCCTCAAAACTCTCTATTTCTCATTGACTTTCTTGCATTTTATATAATTTCTTATTTAACAAATCTTATTCTTCCTTCAAGAAATGCCTCAAACTCAATATTTCTCATGGACTTTCAAATGTGTGTATATCGATCTGCTGTTCACGTGACTCCAAAATGCGCCTCAGATTTACTTTTCTGCGTTACTTTACACATGTTAAATTCTTTTGCGTAACCTCGATGTCGCTGCACGTTTTACATGTGTGGTCTTTGTAGTCATGTTACTAATATTTTCACAATTGTCATTTGTGAAAGGCTGCTCTGGATGTCATAGAAAGAGACATTCCAGCGGTAGAGGCCATCCTGATTTTCGGTGAACCTAAGCGCTGGGAAACCCCATTGCAGCTGATGGTTGACCTACTTCTGACCAATGGGAAGCCAGTGCAGTCAGGGAGGAGATGTTTCCATCAAACTCTGCCAATTTTGACCTGCAATCCAGACCTGCATTACATGAATCGATCCTCTTATCCAAGGTAAACGGACAGCAATGGGTTTGTTAACACATTGACCGCCACCTACGAGTTAACTCGTAGTAAAAATGTCTCCTGTACACGCCACCTACGAGTTAACTCGTAGTACAATTATACACAGTGCAACACGCAAACACTGGCTCCCGTCTAATAATTCCGATGATGCTGATGGTGGTGGTGCTGTTGCAGATGATGAAGATGCTGATGCTTTGTGATGATGATGATGATGATGATGATGCTGCTGCTGCTGATCATGATGCTGATGATGATGCTGCTGCTGATGATAATGATGATGCTGCTGCTGCTGAAGATGATGCTGATGGTGGTGATGATGATGACGATGATCATGATGTTGATGATGATGCTGCTGCTGCTGCTGATGATGATGATGATGCTGATGATGATGCTATACTGCTGCTGCTGCTGAAGATGATGATGATGATGCTGATGGTGATGATGATGACGATGATGATGATGCTGCTGCTGCTGATCATGATGCTGATGATGACGCTGCTGCTGATGATAATGATGATGCTGCTGCTGCTGAAGATGATGATGATGATGCTGATGGTGGTGATGATGATGACGATGATGATGATGCTACTGCTGCTGCTGCTGCTGATGATGATGATGCTGCTGCTGCTGCTGATGATGATAATGCTGCTGCTGCTGCTGATGATGATGATGATGATGATGATGCTGCTGCTGCTGATGATGCTACTGCTGCTGCTGCTGATGATGATGATGATGCTGCTGCTGCTGCTGATGATGATAATGCTGCTGCTGCTGATGATGATGATGATGATGATGATGATGGTGGTGGTGATGATCAGTGACGGTTCCAGGGGTCTAATCCTGCCATGCCTCCCCATTTGATATTTGCTAAGGACGTGGCCCCTTCATCACGAAGTAGACGATGATCACTAGGCCTACATGATGATAATGGCTTGGCGTGTGGGTAATAAATGTGGTGGCGGTCAATGTGTTAATGTATACCTAAATGTTACAGTAAATCTAGACAATCTTTTGAACTGCTACTAATTTCTGTTAATTTTAACTGACGGCTTCTCTTTTTCAAGCTTAATGTCTGAATTTCTCTAGAAATCAGAAGTCGAAGAACCATATAATTCAGATTAAGACAACATGGCACATACTGATTGCATTTTCTTGAACATTAAAGACATTCCATCTGGCTGATAGCTGCACACACAGCGCCTCTGAGAGTCTATTATGATGCACTATACAAGCTTTTGGATGTTATTTGTTGTTACATAAATGTCTAACAAAAATTGAGTTCATTGCTACTTAAGATAATTAGTATATGAGATATCATCGTTAAAGATGCTTCTTGATACTTACAGATTTGCATGTCGTGGCATTTGCATGAATTATTTGTGTTTAATGTTCATGCTGAGGTTTATTGATATCGTACAGTCATCAAAAAAGTGTT
Organism: Aporrectodea caliginosa; assembly: GCA_020284085.1. NCBI lineage: Eukaryota > Metazoa > Annelida > Clitellata > Crassiclitellata > Lumbricidae > Aporrectodea > Aporrectodea caliginosa. The sequence continues at coordinate 338,303 of JACEVL010001018.1, forward strand.
ACGTTTTCTTTCAGATATGCCAATGGTGCTTTCCTTTTGTGCTTGGAGGCTTTGTTTAAGGTATTTTTGGGAAATTTTCTTTGTTGCTTGTTGCTTGCCAAGATTTCAGTTCTAAGGTCGTGACTAATCATTAGAATCATTTATGGCTTCTGACTATCAATTAACAACAGACAATTGACAATTACAAAACCATCAAGATATCTCTGACTTATGATGCCAGTTCACAAAATTCGGAAATATGGCTTTTGAACAAAATGTGTCTCAAGATAAGTTGAACATTTGTCTTGAACTGTTTATATGGAAAGATGTCAGGGTTTCAGTGAACGGACATTCAAGATGGAGAGTTTAGTGCATCGGAAAGCATGAAGTGCCGAAGTCACTTTATAGGAGTGCGAGACTAGCAGGTGTTGTAGTGTAGCCATCTTGGTGTAGCCTAGAACCTATCCACTCTGTGTTTTTAGCTGAGGACTTCAACGCTTAGCCTCTATTATTGCAGCTCATTGTTTTGCATTAAAACTGTTTTTGTTTATTTTTTGAAATTTTGTGTAAATTTTGTTTAGAAAGTGACTGGGCATGACTTGAATTACACGGCGATCTTAGGCAAGCCAAGTGAAACAACATACCGATTTGCAGAGCACTGCATTTCCGTCCTTAAAAACCGAATGAATATTCAGCAGCCACTCAAGAGATTGTACATGATCGGGTAACGTACATTTATCTTGAAGAATAGGAATTAAATATTTGAAAATGAACTTGTTTATTCTGCACAGGATGATTACCTTGGCATGTGTTTACTTCAGATCAATTACTTGATAATATTAGGGCTATGTATCGGTTTGAAAAATTTTGAACAAACATTCTTAAAATTTGTGGAAGTTAGTTTATCATACTTACATCAGGCAAAGTTATTGGACTTCTTCTGAAGCCAGAGAGGACATTCAAGATTTAGAAGAGATTCTATGTTTGATACAATGGTCAGAAGATTTGAGAAAAGCATTTGTATCTACCCAGGTAGGTAGTATGCCACTGGTAAATAGGCAACATACAACAGAACATTTGTGGTTTTATGGATTCAACGTCATCTCTTGAAAGTCATTCACTGCAGATCGAAAGATTGTAGTGACATATAGCTTAAAACATTTGGCCAATTTCCTGAATTTTTTAATGTGGTTTTTGATGGTTAATATTCAAAAGGTTGTTCATGTAAATGCAATCAAATATAAGTCATGCCATCTTCAGAAATATTCTATTTACTTGATTTCTGAGGATAGATTTCATGCCATCTTCTAGTAAATATACCAGTCAAATATTTGAAGTGCTTCCGTGTTTAGAAGAGAGCTCTTCTGAGAGTGCTTGATCCAAAAAGCAACGTGACTGTTCGTTTACATTCGTTTGCAGTTTTAATCACTGGATTAACCTGAAGGTTAATTAATGTTAATTTGACTGTTTGTTCTGTGTTCAGGGATAATGTTGAAGTTGATGTCTATGGAGCGAATTTATACCAGCATTACATAAACAGCGGTCTGGATAGTCAGCGTCTTCCCGCGTCACGGCGTCCACCGTCTTCAGATGTGTTGCTGGCTCATTCTGTGGAATCCGTAGAGTCGCTTCTGGTGATGACCGGCGTTTCAGGATCAAACATCCGCGCAGAACAGGTGACGGATGAGAAGGAGGATCTCGTGAAAACCTCGCCATCTCACTGTGAGACCCATCGAGAATTCCTCGAGAGCGATCCAGCGCTGTTTGAGCCAACGCGGACGTTTAGGCACGTCCTTGATGCTGTCAGTTATGTCGTCGAAAAGGAACATCTACACTAAGTTTAGTTTCTGCTAGGCCATTTATTCTGATGTGTTAGTGAAAGGTTCTTAGTGGTTTCTAACTAGATACGTAGGTGTTGTGTAGAAGTTCAGGCAGGGCTGGTTGCATATCACTAGCGTAATCTGCTTGTCATCAGGGTTCGAATTCTCACGTGGCAAAGGAAGTTGGCAATTTATTACAGAGTGATGATCTGTAACCTGCATGGAAAGGTTCTGTTGTCAGATTACTGTTGTGTTTGTGCGTCAACTGAGACATCATTCAGCCTATGGTATCGCTAGGACTAGTCGTATTCTTTGTATCTGCTTTTCTGCATCATTTCAAGCATCTTCCACCTTCGCCACCTATCTGTCTGACTTTCGTATTCGAACTTAACGCTTTAACACGAGCTGCATTGGTTTCTCAGTCGCTTTTAGTACACTTTTATCATTTAAGTATTATAGTACACTCTTGTCATATAAGTATTAAGGGAATATGACAAAACCTGCCTTGTCGATTTCATTTCTGACTGAGTGCCTGCTTTTGGGTACTGAGGAATTCTGGAGATAACTATCTCGTTAAATCCGCCAATGCTGTTTCATATCTTCCCTACCTCCTATATGGTATTTAGTATATCGGGAGATCACGTCTTACTAGAAATTCTTTGGTCTTATTTTTAATGCTTAATCAAAATAAATCACAAGATCCTGGCATTTAATCAACTTCTGTGCCTAGTTGAGATTTGAATAAGTCAGTCTAATGCAAAGCGGCAAATGTGTAATTATTTCATAGATTCTCAAGACACTGAAAGACTTAAGTAAGTAAGTAAGTAAGTATATTCTTTATTCAACCAATTGCATATCCGCACTTTGGTGGTCTTACTTGAACATATTTAAGACAGTTAAAGAGTACCAGAAAGTTTGATTGTTTTGGTTTTCTCTTCCTCTGATGTGATATCAGTTTTCAGGTTGGTACAGTAGGAATTAATTGAGGAGGAAAACGATACTTATGATGCAGGCTGACAAAGTGGTTAAAAAATTACTGAGAAATATATTGTTCTACCTCAGACTAATTATACTGTCTACATGAAATAATTTGTAACAATTTGTTGAACTGATGTATCTTGTCATAAGTGGTTTAGATGCTATGATTTGCTTGTAGATTCATTTTTGCATATTTTGGGGTACGGGATAGTCAGATGGTGAGTTTGCTGATCTGTCACCTGAGAGGTTGGGGGTTCAAATCTCTGCAGGGGCAGAAATTTGTTTCAAGATTTATAATCTAGCCAACTCAGTTTTAATGATTATACTGACACTGTCAGAGGACAAGGGGAAGGATTGGCCACCCGCCCTTGCATGCCAAGGCTTAGCAAAGGGAGTTGTCAACACATCTTACCAATGGCTGCCTCTCAGGAAGCATGGAACTTCTTCTTTTTCTTGTGCATTGTTATTACTGGTAATGTTTAAAATGTTGTGATAATCCCCGATATGTTTTGATTTTTTAGGGCTGATATTAAGGGTAATAATCTTCAGAAATGGTTATGTTTACTGGCAACTGGTGTACATTTTGCAGTTGTATATAGCATTGTACTAGTTGAAAGATTTCAGTTTTGTGTTTGTTATTTTGTAAAAGCTTTAGAATTCGTTTTTGTCTGTAGAAACATTATTTAATAAAGTTGTGAGGATGCATTTGCAGCTGTTACTTGTCTTATTGTGTTTAACACAGTAATGATAAGTCAGGCACCGAGTCACTTAATCACTCTCTTTCTAGCTGACGTCTTTAGTGCAGTTGCCCAAGGTCATGTTACTCTTCTCGCCTTGTTTGATGTCCGTGCCGCCTTTTACACTGTAGACCACGCTATTCTACGAGCGATTTTCTAAGTCTTGATATTGCCGACTCTGCTCTCCGTTAGTTCCATTCGTTTCTCTTTGACTGCTCCTTCTCTGTCACCCTTAGGCCCACATGGTCTGCCTAGACCTATATATCACATGGCTTACCCCTCAATAATAATAATAATAATAATATCTTTTCTTTAGTCAAGCACCTGACAAACACACTGCACTGTACATTTACATGTTATGACAATTCACAATTAAATGACAGAAGACATAAATCTGAACTACTAACAGAACAGACAGCCTGCAATACACGGCGCTAATAGCAGCCTACAAAGCATGTCCGCAAAAAGCATGTCCGCCCTACGGAGCTCGAACTCGGTACCTCTCGCTCTCTATGCCAGTGTTTTATCCAATGCGCTACCGGGCCCCCAGGTTCCGTTCTGGCACCACTTCTTTACATACTCTACATCAGAACCGGTGAATAAGCTGGTCTCCAGGACATGGCTTTTGTGTGTTGCTGAGATTTAGGATATTTGCATTACATCTGTGTACTTCTGTACTATCCAAACTCTGGTTAACTGCACACAATCTCTATAGTTAATTAAATTATTGATGTATAATTTCGTGGATAAAAGCAGAGGTGAAGACATCCAGAAACTACTATCCTCGGGCAAAGACTGTGCATACTAGCTTGGCAAAATATCCTTCTTTTTGGAAAATCCTTTGTTTTCGTCGGTCAGCTTGTGAATAGTATGGTTCTCACTACAGCAATATGGCGGCAACAACTACCTTAAATACAAATACATCAACCGATGACCCATGAACACACCATTACCTCTAACACTTAACATCATCAACCTGACGGATGGCTCCTTCCAGGTTGCTTCCTAGTCCTACTCGAGGACTGGGCGCCTGTTTATGGCTGCCGCTACTTTATGATTACGTTATTATTACTATACCTTATTATTACTTCTGTGTTTTATTTTCTATTCAATCTCTGTATCCATTATCACTCATGTCACAATTTCTGCGTTTTGTCAGATTGTTTTTTTTTTATCAATTTAACGAATATACTACGTAGTTCTCCCAAAGATGTTAGAGCCGTAGGCTCTAACATCTTTGGTTCTCCTGCATACCTTTCTTCACTTGTTACACCCTGTTCCTCTCTCCAATCCAGACGAGGGCTACGTTCATCGTCTCAAGGTGATTTTGTTGTGACAAGATCACTCAAAAAACTTGGTAACAGGGCATTATTTTGCGCTAGCCGGCCCAGCTGAATGGAACAAACTCCCTGTCTTTATCCGCAAATCCTCAACTTTATCAATTTTCAAAACTAACCTTAAAACACATCTGTTTAAGATTTACTATGATTGATTTTCTGTTACGAATATACTACGTAGTTCTCCCAAAGATGTTAGAGCCGTAGGCTCTACACATCTTTCAGGTTCTCCTACATACCTTTCTTCACTTGTTACACCCTGTTCCTCTCTCCAATCCAGACGAGGGCTACGTTCATCGTCTCAAGGTGATTTTGTTGTGACAAGATCACTCAAAAACTTGGTAACAGGGCATTATTTTGCGCTAGCCGGCCCGGCTGAATGGAACAAACTCCCTGTCTTTATCCGCAAATCCTCAACTTTATCAATTTTCAAAACTAACCTTAAAACACATCTGTTTAAGATTTACTATGATTGATTTTTCTGTTACGCGCTTTTTTGTGCAAGATTCCAATTTTGTTTAGGCGCGCTACAAATAACAGTCTATTAATAATAATAATAATAGTGCATGCTTGCCAAAGCTGCTTACTCACTATTTACGACAAAACCCACGGCGCCTATACGTATGATCGCCTTGTACTTTGGGAATTGTGTTTCTGCTGTAGCTCCAGTTGACCACGTGTGGGAATAACCAAGCCCCTCGGATGACGTCATATAGCGGAAGCCAGATGGCTTCCATCTTGCAAGTAGACTTTGTAGCAGCGCTTCGTACGGAGTAGATCGAATAAATACGCGAAATGGCCGAAATAGAAACAAAATTTAAGTCTAAACGTTGTACAAAAAATTGTGTTACAGTTGGATGCATTAATGTGGCAAATCTAGAATCAAGAATGGCAGGAATAACTCTCCATGCGTGAGTATTAGCAGGTTTAATTGCATACCGTACTTGGCCTTCCGTGGAGGTAAATAACACTAGTTCGTGTGTTATATAGGGCAAAATGCATCCCACATCCTCATTTTGTGGGTGCTCTTGTCCATTCATTAACCTCTTGAGACTGCAGGTGACATATCTCAAGGTTGTGGACTCAAGGCTGTGTGTCCCAGGACTTGCCGATATCTTCCCAGCGAACGTTGGTACCGCTGCAGCTAGGTTTGCAAATGGTGAGATTTCGAGGAAATGCGCAGTTTGTGAAAGCTGTCTGCGAGACAGATTTTTTTAAACCACAATTGCTGTTATTTCCTAAACATGTTTTACATTAGGTAATTTAAATCTTGATGCAAGGCTACAAGAATATTTTGTTTGAAGGGTGTACTAATAGGTAGGTCAGATTTTGTGATGAATTTTGTTTACAATATTCAGAGTTATGAACACTTTTATTACGCCACAGGGGCAGAACAATAACTAAACGATAAAAAAATGAGAAAAACAAAAGCAACATCTAGCATTAATTATAGTCCAGAAAGCATCAATTATAGACCACAAAAGCTCAGCTCTGTGTACACAAGTCATCAAACTTATTATACAATTGTGTAATGGCATCATGTTTCTTCATGAATACCAAGGCAAGGCAATCATCATTATGGAAATTGTCTAATAGGAATGATGATGAATGATGATATTCGTTTTATTGACACACCAGATGACAAACCGCATCGTAGCTTACAGTTACATTTCCAAATGTCCAAAACAGATTATAAAGGGCAACATTTTCAGAATAGATTAAATGGAAATACAGTTTAAAACGGCGTAATTTCGCCAGGAAAATGAAATTCAGCCTACCCAGTCCATTAATGAAACTTTTAACACTTTCTCATTTATTAAACCCAAATATAAGACGATACACAGAATTCCAGCATACATTTAATTCATTAGATTGTCTTGCTGAGTTATGCCAATTGTAAATCCTGTTTATCAATTAATCTAAAACAGTTGAAATTGTGTTTTGATGTAAAATTATGGTAAACTGCTAATAGTTTGAAGATATTTCTTTTTCAGATTTCCGATGTCAAATCCAGATCGTGTCAAAGTCTGGGAACATGGAATGCATAGAGTAGAATTCAAAGCCACTAAATGACCTCGTGTATGTTGTCAACAGTTTACACCAGATTGCTTTAACCGCAGTGGTCAGACAGTTTGAGTGATGGAAGGTAGGCCTACGTCTTACAAATGTTTCATTACTATGTGATTACTTTATTTTTGCCAACCATGCCAGCTTCACTAGCTTTGTTGACCTATCCACAATGTCCATGTAAGTAAGTATAATTTTTATTAACCAATTGCTAATCACACTATGCTGTACAGACAACTAACAAGATATACATGGGTGTGTAGGTAAGGTGGGAGATGTCTCATTCTACTATGTCACTATGATGTATGATTAGTTCATAAGTCGTTACTTGGTTTAGTTTGAAGTTGCATGTAGAAGCCTACCGGGAGACATGGTCCAGTTCAGCACCTACGATGGCACTGTTCGAAGATAGAATAAGTAAAATAATAACTGTGATAAATATTAAATGTTTTATGGAACTTTGACCCTGATCACTCTGTGAAGATGTTTTATCACCCACCATCACTGCAGGCCATGTTAGGTTGCCAAGTATAGACCAGAGTGACCCAAAAACAAAAGAAATACATCTCTGAAGTACATTTAGCCATGACAAACACTTCATGAACAAAATCTGTTCAGTTTCATTGTCCAGAGTATCTTACAATTCCGATATTCAGATTATATTCTTTGATACTTGCAGGTATTATTCCAACCATCTTCAGTTTATCTGCCGAAGCACTCTGAACCACGCAGAGCTCCAAAAGACAGATCTTACGCTGTCCTCCAATCTACCGTTGCTGAATTAGGCCTACATCTCACAGAACCAGCATCAACAGTTACAGCCGCTCATTTCGGGACAATGCAGATCATCCATATTTCATGCCGAGCCCTCGAATGCTAAAGAGACGTCTGGTTGAAGTTCATCAGAGACTGGAAGCCATGCAAAAGCTTCCGTACAGTAGCCAGCAAAAATGCCGCAGATTACTTGTGAAGTTTAATTCAATGAAACTCAGCGAGAGACATGAAAACCTCAGTGCCAATGAAATTTGACAAACTGTTGCAAATTAACTGTCCATTGGCAAGTTTGAGTCCCATCAAATACTAGACTGCATGAAGCAGAAATGGTCTCCAAACCCTCTCATTTTGCAAGCTTATCGGTGCTTTGTACCCCTTTGTAAAAGATTCCTACTGTTTAGACTAGCAAAAAGTTGATCAGTAATCCTTATAGAAATTAACTGTTGCTGAGGAGTTTTGAAATATCAGAAGTTGCAGGGTCTTGTTACAATTGCATCAGCAACAAAAACTTAGGGTTTGGGCGGCAAGTTTTACATTTCATTTTTTGTCTCTTCCACTGAGTATGGCACTTGTGAAGTTTATTTGCAGCTCTCAAACCCTTGTTACTCTGCAACTCTCACAACTCCCTTAGGTAGTTCCAATTAATTTCATTGCCAGTTGGAGTCAGTTATGATGCTCTTCTCTACCAAAGTGTTTTTTATCAGCTTTAACATTATGACACACATCAAGAAACACTGGAACGCTTTTAGTGGAATCACAAGGATGCAGAAAGTATGATTTCACATTTTCTATCGAAGGCCAAAAACAGTTCATCGTTGAACCCAGGGTTCCCATTAAATGTACTTGTACCGAGAACTGATGGTCTGTGGGTGTGGCAAGCATTTGTGAAACGTTTGTCAAACATAATCGTAAGCTTTAGATGATTAAAATTGTAAAGCAAGAGCAAATACACGAAGTTCAAGAGGATATAACCTAACAGCTTCCCAAGAAACTTTCTTCAAACGGCTCATAACCAAATCTGATGCCGACCCCGAAACGATGCACAAAGGTTTTCAGCTACCTGTTGTGATAAAAGTTTTGTTTATTTTCAGATCATGAAAAGCAGCTAGACTTTGAACAATCACTAGGTTACTCTGATCAGGTCCATCCATTGCCTCAAACTACATAAAAATAAGGCTGCACCACCAGTGCAAAACTTACACTAGAATAATATTGTACAAGGGAAAACTGTTGTTCTGTTGTGTAATAAGATGGTTGGGACTTGGGTTTACAGGACATTTGTTAGCTGGTCCTATGTTTTGTAATTGAAAAAAGCCTAAAAGATATTATACTTTTACTGCTGCTTTATTATTGTACATTGCATTCATAAAAGCTATTGAAGTTACAGTGTGTTTTACTTTAGGTTAGAGTGATGATGATGGTGGTGGAAGGTACTGTGGTGATGGTGGTGATGGAAGTTACTGTGACTCTGATGATGGTAATTGTGGTGGTGGAAGTTACTGTGATGATGGTGGTAGAAGTTACTGTGACTCTGATGATGGTAATTGTGGTGGTGGAAGTTACTGTGACTCTGATGATGGTAATGGTGATGGAAGTTACTGTGACTCTGAGGCAGGCACGTACAGACTTAGATTCAAGAGTAGGCAACTTATCAGACCATTGGCAAAATCCTGGTCATTGGGGTCATTAGTCAATACAAAGTTCCAGTATATAAAAAAGCAAGAAGGCAACTGCCTCCTCTTGCCTCAATGTAGCTATGCCTATGCTCTGAGGATGGTAATGGTGGACGTTGCTGTGACTCCGAGGGTGATGATTTTGATGGTGATGGTGGAAGAGTAGTCCAGGTAGTTTTGAACTAGTAGAAAATTGACCAAATTAACAACGCATAGCCAGAAACTATAACGAAGACATGCCAACGTTAAGCCAACGCGAGGCGTAATTCTTTATTTATAAATCTGCCAAGGTTACGAAAACACCAATAGCGTCATATCCAAATGATTTATAAATAATGATGAACCCATTAAATGGGCCAGAGGCAAAGATTAAAACGATAAAATTGATTAATTTGGTCAATTTCTACTTCCCACAGTCTATAGTAAATGCACTGTTTACATCCGACGTGTCTACCAAAATGGCGTTGGGTGCGCCGCTACCGTCTGCGTCAAAGGCCGTAAGCCCAATACACGGCAGCACTTTCTCTAGTTCTTCTATTACCTCGTTGGGAATAACACCAACAATATATTTGGTAAAGTACGTATTTTAGTTTTATTAGCTTTGGAACACCGATAAATTATTTATTTATATTGTTTACTTATTCATGACTCACCTTTTCCTGGTTATTTGAGTCGTGTTGTGTTATGAAAATTAAGAATTTCACGAGTTGAAAATGGCAAATTTGGCATCAGCACTATTGCTCTCGTCACACCTTCATAAATTTGTCTTTTGATGCGAGAGAAAAATGTGTGCGGCCGAATCCCCGAAACGAATTTCGGCCGGATCTCCGAAATTGATTTTCTAAGTCCGACCCGAAGGAACATAATTAACAAATAAACAGTTGAATAGGCAGTATATCGATATACATCAAGGCCACGCTAGGTCTTTGTCATGTTTACAATTGAACTTTGAATAGCTCGGCCGCTTTCTAGAAAACTGTTTTCGGGAAATCGGGCTTTTGTCTATTTTCAGCGGATTCGGGGATTCGAGTTGACCCCCTTTTGCTCTCGTCACACCTTCACATAAATTTGTCTTTTGTGATGCGAGAGAAAAATTATTTGGTGTGATAGGTCGTGTTATTGCAATGTGGTACTGATATAAACCACCATTATCATTAATAGGCTGAAAATAATTAAAACAATTTATTATATAAAATATTGAAGAGCAACTCTAACAAAGTAATCTTTAATTTTGGGTCCTCCACGGTCGATTTCCATATAAGCAACTAACTAACTAAACTAATATAAGTCTGAAACTTTTCTGGCTGCTAAAGATGCAGAGTGTCATAACTTGTTAGCCATCTTGGTGAACAGCCAACTAGAAGTAATGTTATTTCTTCTTATTTGAGATCTTTTTTGTTTGTTTAATAATTAGAGCATTCAGCTTTATTGTATCGAAGAAATGGCCAAAAGTATTCGAAGCAAGTGGAAGCGAAAAATGCGCGCAGTGAAGCGCGAAAAGAATGGCGTCAAGGAAATGGCCAGACTGATCAAACTGGCTGCCAAGGATGAGACAATTGTGAAACTCGTTACAGGTTCGTTTGAGAATTCACAATTAAAACTCGATTAACTAAACACTGCTAGGCATAAATTCATATTCAGTAGTTCAGTTTTTGTGAATCGCATACAGGTCTACAGGTGTAAATTTCTTCTAAAGCAGGAAAAGCTTTTAATTTAATTTTGTTTAGGAGAGTTAGAGTCGGTGCAGTCGGAGAAATTGATGTACATGAAATGATCTAGATGTCTACGTATCTGGGCTTTTATTTATCATTATCTGAGAACATTGAAACAATATGATGCTTAGATGTATAAAATGCTGCGATGTCTAACAGTTAATTAGGGTTCATCCATAAGGGAAAGTGTCTCACAGATTGGGACAAGGGGGTTTACCCATTGCAGACATTCGCATTTAACTTGCTTACATGGAGTCACTTTTAATGCATCCTGTGCCTTAACACTTTAATGACGAGCATGTACTAAAATGCATGGAAAAACTAATCAGTAAAGGGTTATACACCAACTTCAGTGAGACAGATGATAGTATGTACCATATTGGATCTAATTAGCATCCTGTTGTTGGATGTGCTAGTATCAAAGCACCCCACCATAGCACAGTTGGCACTGCAAGATCAACAGAGTATCATGATCTATGCCTTAGTACTCCACCAGAGTTTGGAAGTCTGCAAAGGGGAATGGGGAACGATAATGTCAAATACAGGCTAGTGTGGACACGGGGAAGGATAAACAAAGCAGGTAATTATAGTTAACGCCCTTTATGGACGACCTCAAGTTTATATCAGCTCAATCAATCAGTCAAAATTTATATAGCGCCCCTTCCAGATCTCTACTCAGAGAGGTGCTCCCAACCCAGGCCAAGCGGGAAGAGCAGTCTTGAGTAGACTACAAAAGAGTTAATTAATCCGCATGGTCTGGTCGGTGTTGACACATCGAAAGGCGACAATCCTGTAACAGTGGTTATATTCTCTTTTTCGTTGATGGCAAGTTAAAATGCTTAATTAAAACAAGAAATTTTGTTATCATGCATCCAGTGATTTTTGAGTTAGAGTAATTTAGAACTATACAAACACCATAGTAGCATATTTTCTACTTCTAATTTTGTTTATTTACAGATATTCCAATGCGTGATCTACAAGCGGAAGAAAATAAAAGGCCAGGACAAAGCAAAGCTGAAGGTATTTTATTTCAACTTAATAAAGTGAAGCCATAAGGTCAGAAAGTTGTAACAAGGTTAAGTAAGGTCTGTTGTGCAGTTTTATCAGCTTTCTAACGGATGGTCCCAGTGATGACTGAATGCAAAAAAATGAACAACTGAACATGATTAAATAGTGCAATATATACAATACAATACTGTATTTGATACTGCTCTCCTTCCCATGCTTACAAGTGGTGCACACGCGAGCATTCGACAAAGCATCGATGGCACTGAGCACTATCGTGTGAAAGACTTGCTCAGCATCCATGCACATGGATGCTGAGCATTGCTTCATTGGAGGCTCGAACATGTACTCTAACCCAGTGCTTCCCAAACTTTTCAGTGTCACGGTCCGGCAGAATTAACTTTTCAGTGTCATGGACCGGCAGGAATTTTCCCACTGCAGAATGACAGGTGCTCAATTAATTAATTATTTCTGTTTTTCAATCACCTAAAATAGATTCCTCAAATATGTGCTAAAATTGATTTAAATGCATAATTAGCCAATTCTACGACTCTATTGCCCTTTAACTGCTAGCCTAAAAAGTGTTTTTATGACTTTTTAAAAAAATTATAATAGTCATTTCCTGATTCGAGACAATTTGACCAGTTTCTTGACTCATTCTGCGGACCGGCAGCTGAGGACTCGCGGACCGGCACCGGTCCGTGGTCCTACCAATTGGCTTCAATAAGTAATTGCAGCACAGTCTTGTTGACAATGAAACTGAGATAGATGTAAAGCCAACTTATGACAAATTGACAACTTCTAACAACTTATAGGGAACTATAATATAACATTGGTTGAGTGTATGTGAGTGTGTATTCAAGCACTTATAGCACGTTATAGGAACCTTGGACCGCAACATAGCTCTCGTACAGTTTTAAAAGGACGTGCCTTGACAGTAAACCGAAATTTGTATTGAACTGTTTGGGGGAGGAAGAGTTTGAATGAATGGTCACAGCACATTAGCACTTGAATACTTAGTACACATCAGCATCTGAATAGTGAATAACTGTAGTGCATTAGCACCTGAATAGTTGTACCATGCTCTTGATCATGTTATTGGGCAAGTAATTTTCCATTCGCAAACCTTGATTGTATTAGATATTGCTTTTCAGTTTGGCAAGGTGATACCTTATTTATTATGTGCATTTATCAATGTTAGTCCCTGGAAGCTGAGATATCTTTGTATGGCTAGAGTGCAAAATATCAGCCGATCATTCAAAGGATCGTGCGGCTCGAAAGCCCAGTCTCAATTCATCAATGAAAAGACTCTTGCAGCTCAATTGCAAGCTTTCAATCAAACTTCAGCAATCTCAAGTGGTCGGCCTCTCCCTTGTTGGACCTTACAAGGCGTGACAAAAATTGTCAATTTTAAATGGACAAGGATTTGGACATAGGGGTAAAAGGCAAACACATTAGCATACATGTCAAAGACAATCGAAAGCGCCAATGCCAGTATGTGAATGAATGCTCGGTGGGATGCTGTTAAAGGTAATGCGCACACCGTGTTGAAAGGGTGACTCTTGAATATGTATCTCTTTGATTGCACACTCCATGTTAAAAGAAGGCCACTTGAAGCTGTGAATGTACTCTTTGAATGCACATGCCATGCTGAAAGAACAACATTTGAATATGTATCTCTTTGATTGCATACACCATGTTGAAAGATGGACACTTGAAGCTGTGAATGTACTGTTCGAATGTACACGCCATGTTGAAAGCGCTACACTTGAATGTTTGGCTCTTTGATGGCGTTTAATATGAAGACTCCTTCCAATGCGCATCATTTTAATATAATTTCTGATATATAACATGATTGGAGACATGGTCCACATGGATCCCATACTTGATTCGCCTATAGAAAATTAACGTGTCATAACGTGATGCAATAAGGCGGATTTTTATATGGCTTCCCAAGGGAGCATTTTGACTAGCTTCCGATGTCACGGATGATTTATTTGAGTCCTTCCTGTGCACATCTGCACATCAGGCATCTCCATCCATCTCTGTTAAACGCCACTCCTCTGGTTTTGTCCCACGACATCTCCAAGCACCTAAAGTCGAATGATCTATATACTATGCTTTTACTTCCCCAGGGCTCCCATGCTGAGAGTGCCTCTAATAGTTTACACTGTAAGAGGTGCTTTTACAAATGACCAAATACAATACTAAGCAAGTTGAGTTAGTTGTAAATTTATGTAAAGTAGGTAAGTATGGTATATTCTGTAATACTCTGTATTAACCAATTGCTAATTGCACTTTGGTGGACATCTAATAAACAGTTTCTAATAAACTAATATCGTTTTAGCATTCTAAATTATTCACCCATGAATGTAATTCTTGCATAAATAGAAGTTGGATTGATGAAAATTAATTAAGTTAATGAGACAAAATGTAAATGAGAAATAAATGAAAATCTTTTACAGGTGATGCTGCAGCTTCTGGTGATGTGATGGAGACTGATGCCAAGGTGTACAATAAGAAGACGATGCGCGACCAGAATGGAGCCTACCCTGCGTGGATGAACCGTCGAGCCATCAAGATACAGAAAAGCAAAGTTCAAAAAGCAAAGGCCAAGAAGAAGCGAAATCTGCTTTGATTGAATTAGACGTTTTGACTGAACTGTGGAATGCTGTTTTTGTGTGGAGAAAAATTATCCATTAGTCTCTCAGATCTTTGTATATTTCATCTAAAGCAGTGGTTCCCAAACCGTGGCCCGCGGGCCAAAAGTGGCCCGCCAATCCTTTGAATGTGGCCCGCGACAGTCACTCACAAATTTTGAAAAAAATTAAATTACCTTGTTTTCTTGATTTAGGCTTCTGACAATTTTTTGTTAAAGAAATAGTGGAAAAAAAGTAAAAAGTAACTATTATACATGAGTTTTGCATGGGGCGCGGGAGAGGGGGGCGCAAAATGAGGCTTCTGACGAATTTGTTCACGAAAAAGACGGAAAAGCAACAAAAAAAAAAAAAAAAGGTCATCGGAAATTTTGGCGGAAGTAAGAAAAAATTTTGGCGGAAGTAAAAAAAATTTTAAGGAAGTAAGAAAAAAAATTTTAAGGAAATTCTTGCCCCGGGCGCGCGAACCCTAGTTACGCCACTGCAACTGAGGACGGCTCCTCAGATCTCTGTGGCCCGCCATGATATTTTAAAAGTAAGACTTTGCCCTCCATCAAAAGAGCTTGGGAACCACTGATCTAAAGTAGCGTAATTTCTGTATCATGCGGTCGTTTCTTCTTTCGTCGGTAACGTGCTTTAAAGATGGCAGGTTCAATCCTGTCTCGACTCCATGTTAGTTGTTTGCACTTGGTGGCCATCCATTTTGTATGTACGCAGAAATCGAGAAAAATTGGACCCTCTGCTCTCCTTGCATGTGCTTTTGAACACCCACATCTGCGTCTGTATGCTTGATGGACCCCCAAATGCTGTAGAACGGTATATATTTAATCCATGCAGAAACAATCGAGGCTTAATTAATAATACTAACATGTGTAGCAGTTAGTAGTGGTCTGAGGTAAGGTGGTATACAAGTTACACATCTCCCACAATTCTTCGTCTCCATGTAGTACTTGTCTGATAGCTTTTCAGTGGCTTATTTGAAGAACAAAATAGACAAATTATTATGAAGGTTTCACCCCGTTTCAGTAGACCCTCCCCCATATGCAAGCATATGCATTTGAGTTAACCCCTCCCCTCCATGTATACTAGGGAATGTAATCCCGGACCATTTTGCCAATCCCGGGATTACGGGATTAGAAATGAATCAATCCCGGGATCCCGGGATTGACGTTTGCAAGGAAAATTCGTCTTGACTAGAATAGTAGCCTATAGGTCCCTATATTTAATGCTATAACGCATGCAGTTGTGTACTAAAGATAATGATTTTTAGAACGTTGTGGCTTTGTATTGTTAACTTGTTACTTAAAATGAAAAGTTAAAAGTTCAATGTCCATGTATTATTAAAAATTATTTACGATACAATGATCGCAAGAAACGTAAAAGTGTCAACAGTAGATTGTCCTAGCCTTGAGCTTCTCTTATAGCATAGAACACCTACCGCCGAAAATGCACGTTCCGCCTCAACTGACGTTTGTTATTTATGAAATCTATGAAATATATTTAACTAAATTAGTTTTTAAACGCTATTCTATATGACTGTCATCGTCTTAGACGTAGTATAGTAGTAGGTCAAATAACAGTATAATGCAATACGCCTTGTCTGCTTCGACCGCGAATTGAGCTCGAGCTATGACTCATTAGGTAGTGACACTTGGCAGCAGCAGGGATGTGTTGATACTTAATAGTTGATAGTGATACCACGGCCCGAAATCAGGTCGAGAATACCAGATGGCCACGGTCAGTGCGACCGACCGCAACGCGAGGAACCCAGGCCAGCCTAGCAGCAGTAGGCCTACGGCAGCAGGGTGCACCGCTGCAGCTCCCTGATATTAAGGCAGCAATTAAGGGTACGTCTGCACTCTGTAGTCTTACTAGGTCCTCTGCTAATTATCTGTCGTATTAGCGTCGCCCAAGGAAGAATTAGACTGTGCATCATGTAATTTTAACCCAAAAATCCGATTTTTGTAATCCCGTAATCCCGGGATTCCAAGTTCGTCAATCCCGGGATTACGGGATTTGAAAATATTCCGGGATCCCGGGATCCGGGATCCCGGGATTACATTCCCTAATGTATACGCACTAAATGGCCACACAGCTATTTGAGGTATTGTCAACCTGAATTTATATTAAACGAATATTTGATGATGACATCTGATTTATACGGCTTTGGTTTGGTGCGCCATCAGTTGATGCCTTTTACATTGTACACGGCGGCGCTGCAGAAGTTAACATTTAATTATTCAATTAATTATATTACGTATACATGCATACATTAATGCATAGCCTACATAAATACATGCAAAAATACATACATGCAGGGGAATAACCAGGAAAACATTTTGGAGGGTTTTAAGTTTTTGGGGTTTTCATTGGAAATTGTTGTATTATTCTACATTTTTAGTTTTAGAACAGTAATGTATTTATTGGGGGGGTTAAACCCATAAAACCACACGCAAATGCATACATACGTGAGTACATACATACACAGATACTTCCATGTACATACATACATACTAAGCCTACATACGTGCATAAGTATGAACCCGGCGCCCCGGGTTCGCTTCCCGGTCGGGTCGGATTATCAGAGATTAATTTCTCGGATCTTTACTGCGGGTGGCTCGGTCGCATTATAAACGTGGAGTACAATACAACACACAATACATTATACAACACATCACAATACAACTGGGGCGCGGTGGTTTGGGGGTATGTTCGGTGCCTTGCAGCTGGAGGGTTGCGGGTTCGAATCCACCTCAAGCCGCCGCGTAGGGACCCTGGGCAAGTCCTTCACTCGCAATTGCTCATGCGCTTCGGCGTGAAACTCCGATTCAGCGTCCGCGCAGTAGTCGGGAGCGCCTCTGAATGGGAAATCTGGTAGGGGCGCTATAACAAGTGTTCAAATACAATACAATAAGTAAATGCATAAATACACACATGAATACATACATATGCATACACGCATCGCACATATATTGACAGGGCCTATGTATATATATATATCTAACGAACAACGGAGGAAAGAAAACACGAGTATGGTCGTCGAGAATACGATTATGTTGGACTGTAATGGACGGTGAATGGTCGTGCAATATACCTGCTCAGAACGCAGGTTGTCATTGTCCCAGGCTCCTCCGATCATCGCTGAGCGAGTCTTGTAGGCCAAGTATATCGATCGATCCATGGATCCAATGGATTTAAACACACTGTCGCCAATTATAGGCTCAGATGACGACATCCCTGTACTATTAATGTAAATGTACATGTCTTTATTTAGCGACTGTATTGCCTCGATCGTCCTTATTTTTGAATTAATTGACAGCTAGGGTGATATCCTTCTCCATCGCTGTCCGTTTGAATGGGAGTCACGTCATTTAAGGTCCCCGTGTACGGACCGTGCTAGCCGGAGATTTCAATCTCAGAAATAGCCACAATCGGGAGGTAAAGGACACCCTCATGCCCAAAAGCGCCTATAGACGCGGATCTTAGCTAACGGGAAAGTTCAGTAGTGCTAAATAGCCTACTGCTAATGCATGTATTATTATGATACATGGGCTTTTAGCGGCTGTTCCCAATAATTGTTAACGCAATGACCTAAATATATTCCTCTGCCTCCATCGTGTCATGCAGTGAAATTGAACGTGGCCACTGATTGCACTGAACAAGTATCAGACAAGTACTACCGAGAGAAGTAGGACTGTGAAAGAGGTGTAACTTGTATGCCACGTTACCTTTGACAGTTTGAGTGCTATTAGGCCTAAGTATTAACGATTGTTTCTGCTTGGATTAAATATAAGGCGGTTCCTTAATTAGGTTCCGGGGGTGAGGGGTCGTGCGTCAAGCGTACGTACGCAGGTGGGAGGTGCAAAACAGTACGCGTGCGTACAGAGAGAGGAAGGTCCAATTTTCCCGGATTTCTGCGTACATACTAAATGTATGCATAAGCATATTGTATACAAGAGTACGTAGCTATTTATATGGCGCCTTTTTATAGCCTCACAAGGTCGTTAAGCATCAATGTGCACTAGTGCTAGAAGAGTGCAATAAGGTTAGGATAGCGGTTGAGTGCTAGCGGCGTGTGACAGCATTCAGAACTTAGTCTCGGAGATAGCCTGATCGACCTCTGTGCATGGCAAAAATAATGGATTTTAATGGAGAAGGTCAAGAAGGTCAAAGGTCAGGCCTTAAAGTAGGTCAAAAGGTCAGACCTTGAAGTAGGTCAAGCCAAGGTCGACGGTTGTCAGTCGCCCGAAGTTGTTTCCGGAAAAAAGCCAAGAGAGACGTCGCCTGGAGTGATCGTGGAAAATCGGAGCAAAGGTGGAAGTCTGACAAAGCAAACAGTGGATCGCATTAGGCCTAAACCATTAACTGCTGACTATTAACTGTCAGATGAAACTGGACCTAATCGGCTTTAATCGCTAGCTAAATATTAGCACTATGACGTAAAATTATCGGCCTCATTATTATTAGGCCCTATTATTATGACCATCGTTATCATCGTCGTTGTTGTCATCATCATAGTCACCAGTTCACCACCATTTCGCTGTCATCATTTGGTTTAGGCCTAATCTTTTTCGATAGGGTAGGCCTATCTTGGTAACTCTTCTCGGGGAATTGCTATCTGCATGGGTGACCCTCCCTATCTACATCCCTTTTGGGCCTCCCTTTGTTGACAATGTAGGCCCATATATATATACTTTATTATTTTACATTTTCTGACTTTTGTAATAATATGGTTGCAATAGAAAACCTTGATTGATTGATTGACCATAATTTCCTTCTTCCTCTCCTTCCAGTTTCTTCTCCTGCTACACCCGGCGGCCATTCTCCTTCCCTCTTCCTATATATAGGCCTCTACCCTTTCTGGAAATGACCACGTCATCTTCAACTTCCTAGAAGACAATCGTCAGGTAACTAAAGCCTCTTTTGACGACGAAGCAACCACAGCTAGATCGACCTAATTGCAGACGACGGCATGAGCTAATAAGCTTCCCGGCTTCCGCAAGAACAACTGCTTCATATAATCGCCTTGCTGGAACGCCTGCACGAAGTCTGCACTCGCTAACCTTGGCATTTAATAGACAACTTGACCCTCGTTCCGCAGTCTATTGCGACTCTAGTCTCACTGTACTTAGGCTTAATTATTATTAGACCTAATTATTGGATTTAGTGTAGGCAACTTAAGCCTGCGTTCATAAGAAACCGTGGGTTTGTAAAGAGCATTTATCGTTTTTAACCTAGTCTCTTTCAAAGATATTCAATGGAATTAAACGTATAAATATTAATCCGACCAATGGAGTACGATATCTCACAGGTAAACGAGAAGTAGATAATAGTTTGGTTGATGTATTAAACTCGGTATGTGTTTATATAGGCATTTGTACACAGTCACACACCCTTCTATAGGCCTATACATATATACATCATATTATATATATATATATATGCATATATAGGCGAATAATATATACATACATACAAATTTATATATATATATTTATGTACGATTACAGAGGAACTTAACGGGAAACCACCTCTCTAATTTCCCAAGAAACACTTATACACTGGGTATAATTTAGGTCTATACTGCCATGCAATACAACTATTCACAGCGCTACTTCAGAGAGTCAAGTAAAGCTTCAGACCCAGCAGAGCACAGATTCGACGCGTTGAGTAATCGTAATTGTAATTAGCAACTTCTATTGCGCCGGTGTCTAATGCTCAAGGCATCAACGGATGGTTCACCAAAGCCATGCCGTAATCAGGTCAATATCCAGACAATCAGTCCGTAAGACAAAAAGGCAGCCTATGGTGGATAAGCAATTTGAAAGAGGTAACGTGTTTCAAACGCTGACCGTATAAAGGGCCTATGTTATGTAGGCCTATACAAAAGCAACAAGTGCTGCCAGTGTAATGTGATGACGCGATGTAGTGTATTATCGTGTAATCTAATGTGATATATAACGTGACGCGATGTAACCTAATGATATGTCATTATGTGATGAAATGCGATGCAATGTATTATCATGTATTATCATTTAATCTAATGTAATTGATGTAACGTGTTGTATTATAACGTGAAGTAACGTGATATAATGCGCTGTGGGCTAACGTGTAATTTGATAGAATGCGATGCAATGCGATATCCTGTTACCAGACACTACGCTCTTCCTCATCCACTGCAGAAGAAGTTGTAATGGTAACTGAAACCACAGATTTATATAGCGCCTCTTCAAGACAGGCTCACATTTTCAGCTAACCCTAACAACATGCACCTGTAACAGAACTTTAGACGAACATGTTCCAGCGCTTTGGAGAGGTTCCCTATAGAAAAGGCGCTAAACAAACAATCATATAGGCCTACATACATGTATTATGCATTATATTTATCTAACGCCTTCAGCGGACCTCTCTAATGCCGTCAGCGCCAGACCAAACGATAAGAGGTTCGTTAATTAAGATCAGAGGCGGCCCGTCCGCGAATAGGTCACTTAAGCGATCTCGTCGGACAGCAGCTTGATTGGAGGTGCAAAAACTTGGAGGGCATTCCACTTCACGAAAGCTACCACACTCTTGAATTGCTCTTGGAGATTCGTGGAAGGGGGGAGTTAAGGGGAAGGGGTTTGATCCAAGTGTGTTTAGCGAACGGAGTGCGATGAGAAACGCAGGAACACCTGGATTGTGAAACAGGTAGAAATGAAAGCAGGATTTTCCGGTGATGTGTGCTGTTGAGAGTGGTCATAGTGTTATTGATATCGGGGGCCTTTTCCCAACTCCTGGGGAACAGAGTCTGGGGACTCTGATTAAGAAGGACGGGGCGGGAGATCGAGGGATGCTCGAACAGGTGGAAATTAAGCGTGTTCGTTGGTGCGTAAGTATAGAGCATCCGACCAATTGAGTCTGATCAAGAGAGGCGCTTGTCAGCTCTCATCAGATCACAGTCCATGTCGCATTTCTTCACATTGTGTGCATGTATGCCTACGTACGTGCGTGTAGTGTGCATTGATGTATGTATGTATGTATGTATGTATGTATGTATGTATGTATGTATGTATATATGTATGTATGTATGTATGCATGTATACATATGTATGTATGTATGTATGTATGTATGTATGTATGTATGTAGGTATGTATGTATGTATGTATGCATGCATGCATGTATGTAAGTGAGTATGTATGTATTTGGACCTATGGATGTATGTATATTTATATATTTATCACTCTACGCTTTGCATGGTCCTGTCTGACCCCTGAACCAAAGTTACCTTACCTAACCTGATCCGACCCATCCATGCCTTACCAATACATCGGTAAGCGACCGTTGGCCATATATATATAATACACAGACCCTAGTGCAGGGCTGATTAGACGTGTAGAGCATTTTGCTGCATGAATCAAGGCGCGGCGCGCACGTGCATAAAACGCACATTGGTGTTCGCACATTGCAGAGCGACAATACAGGAATACGATCGCTCCAAATAGAGACGAATTGGAATCGCAGGAATATATTCTGTCGCGTCTTACGATTATCGATCTCTGGTGGATTCTGCGCGTAATCGGTTGGCCAATGATTAGATTCTAAATTTGGTTGTGACAGTGTGGGGAGGAAGCGGGGGAAGAGAAGGGAGGAAGATGAGCAGATGGTGGAGAGGATGGTGGTGCACTAGAAGGAGGATGGAAGAGGATGAGTAGGAAACAGAGGAGTGGAAGGAGGATTTACAGAAGGAGGAATGGAAGGTTCGGTAGGAGATGGAACAGGAGGAGGAAGAGAATAATAGAATAGGCGAAGACAAAGCAGAAGGAGAAGAATGGTTACGCTGGTTCATTTTTTAAATACAGGTCAGACGGTGGATATCTCATTGTTACGAAGGTAAGGTGAATGTATAGCATTTTCCAGCATGCATATCAGCATTGTGCGAATGTTATTCAATGTCACGAACGTTCATCTTATGTTGAATGCTTGTCTAATACAGAATGGGCGACGTACACCCCACATTATACTCTTTCTTACTAATGTTTACCGTACGTATTTGTCTAAATGTTTTCCGGTAGTCGGAATTATACATAGGTATACGTTATTCTCGCCATGACAGAAAATAATCTGGTTCGAGGTTTTTGCCCCACCTGGGCCTCTAGCCAACTCAGCTATAATGAGAACACTGACCGTACACTGTCGATGGGAAGATGAGACGGCGAGGAAGAGGACTAGTCACCCGCCCATATATGCCGAGGCTAAGAAAATGAAGCTGCTAACACTTCATACCCATGGCTACCTCAGGGCACACACTTTACCTTAGTACTGTAACGGCACATGTATATTAACTTGAGTCCGCTACTGTCCAATTAAGTATCCTAATCGTAAAATCCAAACTTCTAAAGCGCCACTCGAAAGCCAAGCGCAAGGCACCAACTTATTCACGAGCGCTGCGTCTAGTCTGAGGGGTTGTCCAATGGGTAGTCAGAAGTATGCCTTGGAACTCAGAATTGTCCATAATAATATTGCTAATTATTAGATAGGGTCTAAGTAAAAGGCCCTTGTGAGTTACTTAAAGAGCGGTATGCAGTAGGCCCCACATACATGTACATAAATACATACTTACCAAGACTGCATCGTGGCACCTCTGGGGGAAGGGTAGCATGAGCGAGGCAGCCCTTGACAATTATCCATATCTATAATTAGTCTTAGCTCCTTTATAATAACCGTAAGTTACGCACTTTTGTCGTTGGCTGCGTTATGACAGCCAGTTTTGAATAAACGAAAAGGCAATATAATAGGTTGTTCTTTCTTTGTTTCAGGCCTGTGTATGATGTTCGTTTCAACGGCAGCACGACGTCGTATTATCACGAAAGCACTTGACAAGAGCGAAGATCTTCTTCGACGATTCTATTACAACAAGGCTTATACACAGATCGCATCCTATCTCTCACACGACACACTGATGAGTTTCTCTCGAATTGGCGCTATACAAATCTCCTGTTACAGTCCTACAATTGCACACATCAGATGATACCCTGCTGTCTCTAAGATGATGCATTGCATGATGGCATCAAGGATGTTAACTAGTTAGCGTGACGCTACATTCGATAGGACACTACATGTGCACGTCAGAGGACAAACAGAATATCTCATGTGATGAACAATACATCGTTAGATGACACTATTAATATAAGACAATGGCTGCAGACAATAGGTTGACTTTGATTTGACTTCGACTTCTACTTTGTCTTCGACTTGACTTTCACTTGACTTATGATACACTAATATGACAAACTACATCATGAAATTACACTCTTATTATAATATGGTGACCACAGACAATTGGTAAACTTCGACTTGACTTCGACTCTTGACTTCAGTCTTCGACTTGACTTTGACTTCGACTTGACTATTACTTTGACTTCGACTTGACTTTGCATTCGACGTGACTTTGACAACACGGTCATTTCGTTCTCACCCGAAGTACCGAAGATTCGGACATCGGTGGCAGGGCTGATAGGTGTGTCATCGTACCCTGCAGACTGCATCGTGCTACCTCTGAGGGAGGCAGCATGAGCGAGACGTCAGGCGACCGGCGAAGGACAAAGGTTCGATTCAATGTGAGTGGTCAGCGGTTCGAGACTTGGCTTCAGACGCTCGAGAAGTACGGGGACACACTCCTTGGCTCACCCGAGAGGGACTTCTTCTTCGACGAAGACAACCAGGAGTACGTCCTCGACCGAGACCCACAGCTCTTCAAACACATCCTCGGATTCTACCAGACTGGAGTGATCCACGTTCCCAGGTATATATATATATATATGCATGGTCTGCCCACTTAGCCTCTCTTTATTAGTTCATTCGTTTCTTAGTTTGTTCTATTGTTCCTTCGTTCGTTCATTAGTTCGTTCTATTCCTCCTTAATTTGTTTGATCAAAACGATTCCATTCCTCCACAAGTCGCTGTTTTAGATGGTTAACGTCGCATATGCGGGTTTTATAAAACACGATCTTGAAGGACGCTCCATATCTTATAGTCGAGCGGATTGAGATCAGGGCTATTGGGGGCAGAGATTGGGGCAATAAAATCTGGAATTTGTCTTAAATGCACAGTACTCTGGTTTTACCCTCCCTGAGGCTCCCTCCCTGCCTCTTTCTGTCCAACCGTCCCTCCGTCTGTCCGTCCCTTCGTCCGTCCGTCCCTCGCTACCACCCTTCGTCCTTACGTCCCTTCCTCCTTCCATCCCTCCAACCCTGCCTACCTCCGTCCCTCCATTCCACCCTCGCTCCCTCCAACCCTCCGTCCATTCGCGTGCGTTGTGCAAGAGTTTGGTGTCGCCCCCTATCGAAGTGGCTGATACTCATCCTGGTATGCCAGGTATGCGTAACAGGAATGTTGACACTATCATAGGCATACAGGCATTTCTCTTAAAATTATTAACAAGCCTGGACTTTTCCCTCGGAGTGCAGCTGCCTTTTAAAAGTTCATCTTCAGTAACGAACTGGGGTAGTTGATGAATTTATTTCGTCTTCTGCAGCGACATAAAGGTGTCTAAGTGCAATTCTTGATCAGAGGCTTATGTAGACAACTATGGCAAATTATTGCTCGTATCATATGTCATTAGTAACTGGCCAGATGAAAAAGTCTAATAAATATAGTTGTCACTAATTTAAATCGTTTGTTTGTCTGTTCATTCATCTTAAATAATTTATTCCTTCGTTCATTCATTCATCTATTCGCTGATGCGTTCATTCATTCATTCATTCGTTCAGTGAGTGAGTGAGTGAGTGAGTGAGTGAGTGAGTGAGTGAGTCAGAGTCAGTCAGTCAGTCAGTCAGTCAGTCAGTCAGTCAGTCAGTCAGTCAGTCAGTCAGTCAGTCAGTCTTTAAGTCGTCAGTCATTCATTCGCACATCCGTGCATTCATTTATTCATTCATTCAGTCAGTCAGTCAGTCCTTAAGTCATTCATTCTTACGACGACGTCTTCACCGATTGGAAATATCGTCAGTTGTTCCATCGTTGTAGGTCTGGTTGTCCGACGTCGCTCGATGAGGAACTCGTCTTCTTCCGTCTCACAGAGTCAGTCATCTGTGACGACTGTTTCGACGACTACAACCAACACGACCGTCGCCTGCACGACGAGCAACAGATCAAGGATGACCAGGAGCAGGAGGAGCTCCTCCTTAACGGCATCAAGCGACGGGGGAGCAACAGCGTCGGCGGGGTTGACCCCTGCCCTGGTGACCAGGATGACCCGGCCGCCGTCTCACCCACCCTACGACAGGCGATGTGGCTGGCCTTTCGGTTCCCTCACTCCAGCGTACCTGCCATTGCCTTCCACTATGTCAGCGGGTTCTTCACGGCATCGTCCGTCGTCACCAACATCGCTGAGACCGTTGTCGTCGTTCCCGGTTGCGGCGATGGACGACCGCGGCCGCCGGGACTCGCAGAGGAAGGACGAGGGGAAGGAACGTACTCGGAAGGAGTCTATTCATCGGGTAAATAATATGGTGATGATAATAATGAATGACTGAACAAAGGATTGAATGAATGATTGAATGAATAAACGATTGAATGAACGATTGAATGAACGATTGAATGAACGATTGAATGAACGATTGAATGAACTAGTGAATGAACGGTTGAATGAACGATTGAATGAACGATTGAATGAACGATTGAATGAACGATTGAATGCACGAATGCATCAATTACTACTACTAATACTCACTACTACTATTACTAGTACTACTAGTACTACTACTGCTACTACTACTGCTGCTGCTGCTGCTGCTGCTGCTACTACTAGGCCTACTACTACTATTATTGTAATCAAAAAATTTTATTAATGAACAATTTAGCAGTAAAGAGAACAAATAACAATACTATATAAAATTTGTCCAGAGACAAAATAAAGATATAAAGGGTTGTCTGGAATGGCTACGACTCCCCAAGAACCGGCTCCGCTAAAGTGCAACGGAA
>JACEVL010001018.1:380012-390012 GCA_020284085.1 Aporrectodea caliginosa
CAAATTTTGAAAATTGTACAGTGTTAGCCCAATGGCACCCTACTCGTGAAAATCAATCCAAAGATAAATCCATACTACCGCAAGAATAATCTAATATAATCTGATCTTATCTATCTTATCTAACGATCTGATCTAATCTAATCTTCTCTTAATCCAATCTATTCTATTCTTTCCTATCGGACCTAATCTATCTAATCTAATCTAATCTAATCTTCTCTTAATCCAATCTATTCTATTCTTTTCTATTGTATTATATTTTATTTTATTCTAATCGAATCGATTCCAGCATAATATAAAATTCGCTTATATAATAATTATAATATGACATGATATTATGTGATATGATGTTTTTTCATTCATTCACTCTCAAATTTATATAGCGTCCCTTCAAGATAACTACTCAGAAGCGCTCCCAACTCCAGCCCGAGCAAAAACGTAATTTTCAAGTGGACACAAAAAGTATACGTGATGTGATGTGATGTGATCTAATCTAATCTCATAGGACGACTTCTATAGCGCCGTTGTTATGATGTCCACATCAATCACTTCGAGCAAATCACAATCCATAATCATAATACAGTGGAGAAGCCATGTCGAAAAATTCCCATTGTAGGCTATACGTAATGTATTGTATTGTATTTTTGTATTTGAACACTTGTTATAGCGGCCCTACCAGATTGCCCATTCAGAGGCGCTCCCGACTACTGCGCGGACGCTGAATCGGAGTTTCACGTAATATAGCTCTAATGGTCTAAACTTCTCAACTTCATACAAAAGCTGCAACGTGGAGACCAGCTTATCAATTAATTAATTTTGTATTCATTTTTTGCACTGTCTCGGAGGGAAGACCAGTGGTTGACGGCAACTAGGTCAGCGTAGTTACAAGGTGTTACATCGGTAGGCTCGAATTTGTCATCTTTAGATAAGAGATCAAGCACCACCAAAATAATCTTCATGCAGCTTGCTTTGCTGGCACTATTAACAAAAGTCAGTTCTCAAGAGCAGAGATGTTTGGCCAGTTATAGTGCCAGCGTCGAGCCGTTTCGATTGTGGTTCCCTCCATCTGGAATGGCCCCTCACCAGACTTGCGATTGATGCCTCGGTTTAATTCGCCTACTTTCTATAAGTCCCTCAAATTACACTTTTTAGCTGTGGCTGGGCTGGGAGCGCCTCTGAGCAGCTCTCTTGAAGAGGCGCTATATAAATTCTCGGAACGAATGAATGAATGAATGAGGTCAAAATTGTAGTAGAGTTGGGAGTCTTAGGTGATAGACCATAACCATTGTATATTCGTTTCGCTTCAAGCTGATTGGAGACTTTACAAACCATGCAACCATATTCGGATAAGATTTTCAGAACAAACTTGATAACTGAGCTAAATTCAGTTTAATAAATTTTATTGAAAGTGAACGTTTGTGGCCCGATTAACTTGAAACTGTAATCAGTGATTATTATTTATAGTCTAAACGTAATAGGTTAATTAATAGAAGATAATGAAGACGTTTCGGTTCATTGATAGCCCTGACCTGATCCAAGTGAGAACTGTAACACATCTTCCTGTGTATACTTTTCTCTCTAGGCCACAGTGCATCCGTTATATATCAGTGGGGTAAACAATTATTCTATTAAAACACTCTTAAGTTATGTGTCATTGTTATATCAAGCACAGGGTTGCCAGATTTCGGAAGTGCTTGGTCGCGAAATCCCGTCCAAAAGTAGCCCAAAAGTCGCGAGCTGAACAGCTAAATAAAAACATTAATAAATTTCTGCTAATAGTTATTTTTTGGTTTCGGCAAGACCCGTGATGAAACCATTGACGTAAAAATTTAGATGACAGACTGCCTCGTGCTTACCGTAGACCAGGGCTGTTAAAGGCTTGGTTTTTTGGTTTTTGTTTTTTTTGGTTTTTTAAAAAAAAAAAAAACCAAAAATCTCCAAATTTTGGTTTTTTGGTTTTTTACAAATTTCAAAATTATAAATGCCAAAAATGTCGTCTCTTCAAGTCTCTTGGCAATTGTTGTATGGTCTCTGTTAACTTCGTTTTATGACATTCTACTGTTCTAGTTAATTTCATTTATATGCATCTGATTAATTTGAATGGTATTATGCCATTTTTATGAGTTTATGATCCGAAATAGGAAAATCGCAAAAACAAAAAAAAAAACCAAAAACCAAATAAAACCAAAAAACCAAAAAACCAACTTTTCATTTTGAAAAAAGTTTGGTTTTTTGCACCCCTGCCGTAGACATGACGGTACTCTGTAGAGCATGTTTTTATTACTAACTAAGCCACACCACATAAGAATAGTAACTAGTAAAAGTGACCTAGTAGCCTATTGCGGTCAATTTAAGAGAATTCATAATGTCGCGGTAGCGACCGCGGGACAATTAAAAAGTAGCCCAAATATCGCGAGGTCGCGAGGACGAAATTTTCAGTCGCGAGCGCATTGAAAAGTAGCCCAACTCGCGCTTTTCGCGACGACCTGGCAACCCTGAGATTCAGGCCTATTCCGCCAGTTCTCCCAACGGTTTCTCCTCGGTTTTCCTTAGTTTTATTTTCCTCATCATCATAATCATAATCATAATCATAATCATAATCATAATCATCATCATCATCATCATCATCATCATCATCATCATCATCATCATCATCATCATCATCATCATCATCATCATCATCATCACCTTCGGTTGCATACAGTTCCTAGGCAGGTGAGTCCCGTATAAAACCTCAGATGGAACTCAGGACGCCAACCGTTTACCCGTCATCGCAGGGCTCATGGTCATCCGGTAGGTGACCTTCATCGCCAAGATAGCCGTTGGTAACTCCATCAATCCGAGCATCGTAACGAAGACGTTTAGACGAATGCAATTATTGTCGAGTACAAAGGCCACTCCGTACCGCCCTGGATGGTCAGAGGTACCATGGTGCATAGACCATACTCCCACCATGGGTCCTTCGTCTATATCCGCCTCGTAAACGAAGCTTACCTGACCTTGTTTCAACTTAAAGAGTGAGGTCATATGTTTATACAGTTTACTGTTCTACGTCACAATGCCATAGATTTGAGATGGGTTGCCATGGCAACGTTGTGTGTATTATGCTACGCAATTGTAGACGTCATGAATACTAATGATGGCTGTGTACGCTACGCTCCATAAGAAATCCATGATTTTTGGAATGATTATACTGTTTCGATGAAAGCGCCTGGCAACAAGATTGAATTACGTAACAAGCATGCGAAAGCACCATTATTCTGCTCTTCACTGCACCGAACACTAGATAAACTGTACTGTACCATGATGCTGCAATGTATTGCATTGTTGAATACTGTATTGTACTATAATTATTTTGTATTGCATTAAATATATATATATATATATATATTGTATTGTATTCATTCATTTATTTATTAATTAATTCCGGAAATTTATATAGCGCCTCTTCAAGAAGCCTACTCAGAGGCGCTCCCAGCCAAGCCATGGCCAAAGAGAAAGGACTTTACCAATAATTAATGGTAGAAAGCAGGCAAATTGCAGGCGTATTTTGTTGTATTATATCGTAAATATATCTTTTTCAGTTCAATTTAGCTTGTATGGTACATCGGTAACCGTTAATGGAAGATGTTCGCATGCTCTGGGTCAATAAATGGTCTCGTTTTCTGCATAAACAACTTTCACTACTATTAAAACTATCTTGGTATCGAGTATCAATGACCAAGTCAAAGATATTTTGAATCACTGGTCAAAGGAATGGCTGTTAAAATTTAATGCTTCTAAATGCAAAGTTATGCAAATTGGAAGAAAGAAGACCATGAACTATCATCTAAGGGATGGAACGGATATTGTTAACCTGGAGGAGACTGAAATGGAGAAAGACTTGGGAGTATGGATCAATAAAGATCTTAAGTGGAGCCAACAACGTAGAAAATCTGCAAGCAAGGCAATGACAGTTCTTGGCATGATAAAAAGGAGTTTCAAGCAGACAGTTTCAAGATACTGTACAACACATATATTCGACCACATCTAGAATATTGTGTCCAAGTTTGGAACCCATACTACAAAAAAGATATAGAATGCCTTGAGAAAGTTCAAAAGAGAGCCACTAAACTCGTCAGGTGCTTGACCAGAATGCCGTAAGAAGAAAGGTTTCAAAAGCTGGGTCTTTTTTCCTTGGAAAGAAGACGAATGAGGGGGATCTCATTGAGACCTACAAAATTCTCCATGGTTTCGAAAATATCAACGAAAAACCTTCTTCAAGAGGGCAACAAGTGTAAATTTGCGATGTCACAACATGAAACTGTATCATGAACACGTGCGTTTGGACATTAGAAAATTCTTTTTCAGCCAAAGAATCGTGGAACGCTGGAACTGGCTACCACAAGAAATAATAACCACATACAAGATTGACCACATTTCAAACATAAACTGGACAGTTGGATGCAAAGACATGGGCAATAAAAGCTTACACAGCTTACCTAACCCATTAACTGTAACTGTAACATCACTGTTTTCTGGCCTTTTATTGTGGACATAATTATTATGCACACCAGAGAAAGTGTTTTAACTGTAGTTCATTTTAAAGGTTAACTATCACTCCAAATTTACAGTCGACTTTATAGAAGATTAGAATCGATGGACGGATCCCGAGATTGGCTGTACATCCCCCGTCACTTAACGGGAAGGGGGATGTTAGTAGGTTTTCTTTTCACCCAGAAGGTTTCCTGGATGACTGCGAGACGTGAATCCTTACTTGAAGGATGACTTTTGTAAACAGGTATTTGCCTTCGCAAGAAAGCGTCAAAGCATGACGTGAAAAGTTCTGGGCATCAATCTACGAATGATCTATCTGGCTGTTCGTTGCCGCTGGATGTTCGTCGCCCTATTACTCACACCAGAAGTATTCCCAGTAGGCATCCTTGGAGTATTTCTACTAGTCACACCAGGAGTATTTCCAGATTTCCAGTAGGCATCCTTGGAGTATTTCTACTAGTCACATCAGAAGTATTTCCAGTAGGCATCCTTGGAGTATTTCTACTAGTCACATCAGAAGTATTTCCAGTAGGCATCCTTGGAGTATTTCTACTAGTCACATCAGAAGTATTCCCAATTTCCCAGTAGGCATCCTTGGAGTATTTCTACTAGTCACATCAGAAGAATTCCCAGTAGGCATCCTTGGAGTATTTCTACTAGTCACATCAGAAGAATTCCCAGTAGGCATCCTTGGAGAATTTCTACTAGTCACACCAGAAGTATTTGCAGTAGGAATCCTTGGAGTATTTCTACTAGTCACATCAGAAGCATTCCCGATTTCCCAGTAGGCATCCTTGGAGAGTTTCCACTAGTCACATCAGAAGTATTCCCAGTAGGCATCCTTTCAGTATTTCTATTAGTCACATCAGAAGTATTCCCAGTAGGCTTCCTTGGAGTATTTCTACTAGTCACATCAGAAGTATTCTCAGTAGGCATCCTTTCAGTATTTCCACTAGTCACATCAGAAGTATTCCCAGTAGGCTTCCGTGAAGTCTTTCTACTAGTCACATCAGAAGTATTCTCAGTAGTCTTTCCTGAAGTTCCCATACTAGTGTCACCATAAGTATTCCCAGTAGTCATCCCTGAAGTCTTTCTACTAGTCACACCAGAAGTATTCTCAAGAGTCATTCCTGAAGTTCCCATACTAGTGTCACCATAAGTATTCCAAGTAGTCGTCCGTGAAGTCTTTCTACTAGTCGCATCAGAAGTATTCCCAGGAGTCATTCCTGAAGTTTCCATACTAGTGTCACCATAAGTATTCCCAGTAGGCTTCCGTGAAGTCTTTCTACTAGTCACACCAGAAGTATTCCCAGTAGTCATTCCTGAAGTTCCCATACTAGTGTCACCATAAGTATTCCCAGTAGTCATCCCTGATGTCTTTCTACTAGTCGCACCAGAAGTATTCCCAGGAGTCATTCCTGAAGTTTCCATACTAGTGTCACCATAAGTATTCCCAGTAGTCATCCCTGAAGTCTTTCTACTAGTCGCACCAGAAGTATTCCCAGGAGTCATTCCTGAAGTTCCCATACTAGTGTCACCATAAGTATTCCCAGTAGTCATCCCTGATGTCTTTCTACTAGTCACACCAGAAGTATTCCCAGTAGTCATTCCTGAAGTTCCCATACTAGTGTCACCATAAGTATTCCCAGTCGTCATCCCTGACGTCTTTCTACTAGTCGCACCAGAAGTATTCCCAGGAGTCATTCCTGAAGTTCCCATACTAGTTTCACCATAAGTATTCCCAGAAGGCTTCCGTGAAGTCTTTCTACTAGTCACACCAGAAGTATTCCCAGTAGTCATTCCTGAAGTTCCCTTACTAGTAACACCAGTAGTATTCCCAGTAGTCATTCCTGAAGTTCCCATACTAGTGTCACCATAAGTATTCCCAGTAGTCATTCCTGAAGTTCCCATACTAGTGTCACCATAAGTATTCCCAGTTGTCATCCCTGAAGTCTTTCTACTAGTCGCACCAGAAGTATTCTCAAGAGTCATTCCTGAAGTTCCCATACTAGTGTCACCATAAGTATTCCAAGTAGTCATCCCTGAAGTCTTTCTACTAGTGGCATCAGAAGTATTCCCAGGAGTCATTCCTGAAGTTCCCATACTAGTGTCACCATAAGTATTCCCAGTTGTCGTCCGTGAAGTCTTTCTACTAGTCGCACCAGAAGTATTCCCAGGAGTCATTCCTGAAGTTCCCATACTAGTTTCACCATAAGTATTCCCAGTAGTCATTCCTGAAGTTCCCATACTAGTGTCACCATAAGTATTCCCAGTTGTCATCCCTGAAGTCTTTCTACTAGTCGCACCAGAAGTATTCCCAGGAGTCATTTCTGAAGTTCCCATACTAGTGTCACCATAAGTATTCCCAGTAGTCGTCCGTGAAGTCTTTCTACTAGTCGCACCAGAAGTATTCCCAGTAGTCCTTCCTGCAGTTCCCTTACTAGTAACACCAGTAGTATTCCCAGTAGGCTTCCGTGAAGTCTTTCTACTAGTCACACCAGAAGTATTCCCAGTAGTCATTCCTGCAGTTCCCTTACCAGTAGTATTCTCAGTAGTCATCCTTGGAGTATTTCCACTAGTCACATCAGAAGTATTCCCAGTAGGCTTCCGTGAAGTCTTTCTACTAGTCGCACCAGAAGTATTCCCAGTAGCCATTCCTGCAGTTCCCTTAC
The DNA here is from genome assembly GCA_020284085.1 of Aporrectodea caliginosa. Lineage (NCBI taxonomy): Eukaryota > Metazoa > Annelida > Clitellata > Crassiclitellata > Lumbricidae > Aporrectodea > Aporrectodea caliginosa. The sequence goes on from JACEVL010001018.1 coordinate 387,218, forward strand.
CAGTAGGCCTAGTATTCTCAGTAGTCATCTTTGGAGTATTTCCACTAGTCACATCAGAAGTATTCCCAGTAGGCTTCCGTGAAGTCTTTCTACTAGTCGCACCAGATGTATTCCCAGTAGTCATTCCTGCAGTTCCCTTACCAGTAGTATTCTCAGTAGTCATCCTTGGAGTATTTCCACTAGTCACATCAGAAGTATTCCCAGTAGGCTTCCGTGAAGTCTTTCTACTAGTCGCACCAGAAGTATTCCCAGTAGTCATTCCTGTTGTCACCCTACTAGGCACTCCAGAAGTTAATCCTATATTCATCTCTGAAGTCGCCCCAGTTTTCACCCCAAAAGTCGCCTCAGCTGGTGCTCCACTAGTCACCCCAGTATTCACAGGAGAAACTGTTCGAGGAGTGACGCCAGGAATTGTTCGAGGAGTGACGCCAGGAATTGTTCGAGGAGTGATGCCAGGAATTGTTCGAGGACTGACGCCAGGAATTGTTCGAGGAGAGACGCCAGGAATTGTTCGAGGAGTGACGCCAGGAATTGTTCGAGGAGTGACGCCAGGAATTGTTCGAGGAGTGACGTCAGGAATTTTTCGAGGAGTGACGCCAGGAATTGTTCGGGGAGTGACGCCAGGAATTGTTCGAGGAGAGACGCCAGGAATTGTTCGAGGAGTGACGCCAGGAATCACCCTAGTAGGCACCGAAGAAGGTAGCGATTTTGATCCTTTCGCGTCCCTATGTAGTTTCTGTTTCATTTCCTTCCTAGGTCTGTTTAATTTGTTATCCGATTTCGACAATCCAGAAAAAATGTTCGCAGTGGACTGGATTGCGTTCGGATTCAATGATGTTGTGCGGCTACGTTTTCTACTCCGGGAACGCTTTCTACCTGGTAACCTGGATTCCCTGCCAATCTGTGAAAACGCTCCCATTGCCTGTTCAAACTCAGATTTGACCTGGAAAACTGTAGATCTCTCGTATTTGGGCTTTAAAAGTCCGTCTTGTTTCTGTGTTTTGCCTTTCGACTTCCTCCTTCTTTCTTTCCGTTGTTTAATTTTCCGTTTCAAACTGCGTATTAGTTGCAAGTTCTCACGTCTCGGTGACTTCGTTTTGCCTGTTGGTTTTGCACTGCGTAACTTCGCCACCTGCGCGCAGAATATGACGACTATAAGGATCTCAATCAGTGCTATGACAGCGATTATCATTGCCCTGATTCTAAGGATTCCAGAATACCGCGAGGAGACAGCTTCCAAGCATCCTTTATGGTACGGTGTCAGCGTCTTTTCTGCCCAAACTGGTGCTGTGCGGTTGCAAAAGTTTTTCGTATTGCAACAGCTTATGGGAATGGACACGTTCTTCGATTTCAACTTACCGGTAAGTGGAACTTCGCTCGATGTCATGTCATCGGAAAGTGGAACTTCCCTCGAGGGTTTCCTCTTATCGGTAAGTGGAACTTGTTTCGATGTCATGTTATCGGAAAGTCGAACTCCGAACCATTCAGTGTAGTTCTGATTTCCGCAACACTGGAGGTCGCTTTGAATTGCGTTGATGGCTCTTTGATTCGTCAGATCCTTGGAGTAATTGGCGACACGGAAACCAGGCTAAAATGAAACGCAAAATGAGTGTCTAATTGTAAATTTGTAACTGTGATAATTAGTAACTTCCACCGTGCCGGTGTCTAATGCACAAGGCATCAAGACAGTGATTGCGCTCCAAAACCAAGACGTAACCAGATCAATGTTCACAGTCAGCTTATGTTGGATAATTATAATCAATCTGTTACAAAATGCTACTGGATGCTACCACATGCTAGCGGATGTTACCACAAGTTAGCGGATGTTAACAAATGTTAGTGGATGCCGCCAGATGTTAACAAATATTGCCAGATGTTAGCAAATGTCACCAGATGTTAAAAAATGTGACCAGATGTTAACAAATGTTACCAGGTGCTAACAAATTCTGCCAGATGTTACCGTATGTTAGCGGATGTTAGCAAATGTTTTGCAAGATGTTACCTAATGTTAGTGGATGCTACCACAAGTTAGCGGATGTTAACAATTGTTAGCGAATGTTAGCCGATGTTAACAAATGGTAGCGGGTGGTAAATTATTACCTTATTACGACAACAGTAGAAGTTCTCACCGAAAATGTTTCCTTGAAGTCGCTACTGACGAAAATGTACGCGGCGGCTACGATGTAAACAACGATCATTGTAGATCCCCATATTAAGTATGAATAGATAACGTAGCGCAGTCTGTATGCCTTGTTCGTTGTCATGCAGAGAAACGAGATGCCGCCGCCTAAAAGGCTGACCATCCCGCCTATCGCTGCTAAATGGCTCATGATCCTTAGCAGGTTTCCTTTGTCATAATTCTCAATGGCATTCATGTACTTCGATAAAGTAACAATCGTGTATAAACAATTGACACACAGCAACACCGAAAGCACCTCTACGATGAAACAGGCGCCTAAGGCTGACGCCCACAACCAGCCTTCCGTAGTTAATTCTGTCTGACTTCCCATTTTCCCGTTTCATGCATTCACACCAAACTTGCTGTTGATATTTATGTCCCATCACTCTTGCATCGTTTCTCTGACGTAGATAACTTAGTCAGGACGTGACGTCAACCGTCAGACTATCGTTCTTTCGTCACAGAAGAAAGTTATCACCTTAGCGATTCCCTTCTTTAGATCGAGTTCAGCCACAAACGTCTTTATTAATAGCGCAGCGCTATAATTATACAGGCGTTCATGACTGAGCATTGGGCTTGCAAAACGATTCTGCCTAGTAGCGACCATGGACTGATT
>JACEVL010001018.1:395012-462245 GCA_020284085.1 Aporrectodea caliginosa
TATTAATGTAAAGAACAGCAAAGTTTGTCAGTCTACCTTGAAACACTGAGGACTGCAACTATGATTTGAAATATGATTTGAAAGTTTCTGGCACCGTCTACAGAATCGAAAGAGCTGAGGTCAAAGTTAATTTAGTCCCGTTGGAGAATAATCCAACCTTTCTCCACTTCAATTTAGGCCTACTTTATTGGGAGAATTGCGTATATTCAAGTAGCCATGTCCAGATCCATTCAAATCTTTTTTGAGTAATGACGTACTTTGTTTCCAGTTCGAAGCGCCATTCATGATGATCTTTTTTGATTACTACTTTTATCTTTTACATTTGCAATTTCACAGAAGTGTGGTAATTACAGGCTTAACTCCATAATATAATCACCGTCTTTGCCTTTAGCTAGTGCCCGATAGAACTGCTGTGGCTTCCTGGATTCGCTGACTATATGTTATTCGAAACTAATTAAGAATTATTGCATATCGGAAACACTGTCCAAGACTCCACGAAACCTGTTGCAGCTAGACTCTCTTTTTTCTCACAATTTCCGAAACTGTGCCTCGTCTAGTTTATGTCCTTTCATTTTTCATAAAGACAAGCAATGCGCTCAAAACGATGAACAGAAAATACTAATTCTAGACCTGTGTGAGTAATTGTCATCGCCCCGTAAGGGCGGCCCTGGCCTTAAAGAAACTAATGAAAGAGATTGCCTAATTCCTTGAGGAATATTATTCCAGATTGAAGGTCCAGTAGGCAGTAGCTCTATTCTTAGAAATATGCAGCATGTAAATATCCGTCACGTGACGCAATTAGTTCTGTCTCGAAAGGATTGCTATTTCGTAACGATATTTCGTAACGCGCGCCTCTGTGCATAGAGACCTCGAAGGGGCGCTATATAAATTTCGACAGATTGACTGATTGATTGATTTATATTTGGCTTAAAAGCGACCATCAATTGTTGTCTTTTGCAGTATTATATAGAACGACGACAATTTAGCGGTTGGACCTTAACGACCCGTACATAGATTATATATATATATGGGGGCGATAGCGCATTGGATAACACACTGGCATAGAGAGCGAGAGTTATCGAGTTCGAGTCTCGTAGGGCGGACATGCTTTGTAGGCTGCTATTAGCGCCGTGTATTGCAGGCTGTCTGTTCTGTTAGCAGGTAAGATTTATGTCTTCTGTCATTTATGTTCTTGTGAATTGTTTAATTGTCATAACATGTAAATGTACAGCGCAGTGCGTTTGTCAGGCGCTTCACTAAAAAAAGATATTATTATTATTATTATATTATTATGTATATCAGAGGTTGTCAAAATTTGCCACCGGGCATTATAATTATATTCTGTTAAGTAAATACTCACCGTAAATAGTTTACTGAAATCGCTTGAAGCGTAGATGCAAACGCCGGAAGAGAAGAAAGCTATGACCATTCCGATTCCCCAGCCGATGTATGAGTAGACCATATAGCGCAGCTGATAGGAGCGATTTCTCTTCGCGCATTTGGCCGCTATGTACGCGCCAAGTACGCCGACCATACTGCCCGCGGAGCCCATGCAGGCAATGACCACCAGTAGTGTTCCTCTGTCAAAGTTACCAACAGGTTTCAACAACATCCCCACCCAATACGCCATAAAAAGACTAACAAGACACAACCCCGAGGAAAGAAAACCGACGAGGGTACCATTCCAGTAGGCGAGTACCCAGTTGTTTTTCCCCTTAACTTTAACTTTTGGTTTGCCCGTTGTCCGTCCCACGGGCTGCTGCTGCTCTTTCGTGTTAGCCATGTCGATAATCTTCCATCATACATCGTTTCTCTGGCCTATGTTTCAATAAGAACGTGACGTAGACTATTTACTACACTATCGTCGTTACGTCACAAAGCAAAGTCATTAACTAAAAGACCTGACTCCACCTAGCGCCAAAAGTAACCGTTCTCATAATTATTTTACGTGAATTTTCTACGTTTTGTGTCAAAAATCACAAAATATGAGAAATGTCAGAATAATTATATCAAAAAGTCAAACCGATAGAGTTGTAGCCAAACCGATAGAGTACAAGACAAACCGATAGAGTGCAAGCCAAACCGATAGAGTACATGATAGAGTACAAGCCAAACGGATAGAGTACAAGCCAAACCGATAGAGTACAAGCCAAACCGATAGAGTACAAGCCAAACCGATAGAGTACAAGCCAAACCGATAGAGTACAAGCCAAACCGATAGAGTACAAGCCAAACCGATAGAGTACAAGCCAAACCGATAGAGTACAAGCCAAACCGATAGAGTACAAGCCAAACCGATAGAGTACAAGCCAAACCGATAGAGTACAAGCCAAACCGATAGAGTACAAGCCAAACCGATAGAGTACAAGCCAAACCGATAGAGTACAAGCCAAACCGATAGAGTACAAGCCAAACCGATAGAGTACAAGCCAAACCGATAGAGTACAAGCCAAACCGATAGAGTAAGCCAAACCGATAGAGTACAAGCCAAACCGATAGAGTACAAGCCAAACCGATAGAGTACAAGCCAAACCGATAGAGTACAAGCCAAACCGATAGAGTACAAGCCAAACCGATAGAGTACAAGCCAAACCGATAGAGTACAAGCCAAACCGATAGAGTACAAGCCAAACCGATAGAGTACAAGCCAAACCGATAGAGTACAAGCCAAACAAGTACCCAAACCGATAGAGTACAAGCCAAACCGATAGATAGAGCCAAACCGATAGAGTACAGCCAAACCGATAGAGTACAAGCCAAACCGATAGAGTACAAGCCAAACCGATAGAGTACAAGCCAAACCGATAGAGTACAAGCCAAACCGATAGAGTACAAGCCAAACCGATAGAGTACAAGCCAAACCGATAGAGTACAAGCCAAACCGATAGAGTACAAGCCAAACCGATAGAGTACAAGCCAAACCGATAGAGTACAAGCCAAACCGATAGAGTACAAGCCAAACCGATAGAGTACAAGCCAAACCGATAGAGTAGAGTACAAGCCAAACCGATAGAGTACAAGCCAAACCGATAGAGTACAAGCCAAACCGATAGAGTACAAGCCAAACCGATAGAGTACAAGCCAAACCGATAGAGTACAAGCCAAACCGATAGAGTAGTACAAGCCAAACCGATAGAGTACAAGCCAAACCGATAGAATACGATAGCCAAACCAAATATAGAGTACAAGCCAAACCGATAGAGTACAAGCCAAACCGATAGAGTACAAGCCAAACCGATAGAGTACAAGCCAAACCGATAGAGTACAAGCCAAACCGATAGAGTACAAGCCAAACCGATAGAGTACAAGCCAAACCGATAGAGTACAAGCCAAACCGATAGAGTACAAGCCAAACCGATAGAGTACAAGCCAAACCGATAGATAGAGTACAAGCCAAACCGATAGAGTACAAGCCAAACCGATAGAGTACAAGCCAAACCGATAGAGTACAAGCCAAACCGATAGAGTACAAGCCAAACCGATAGAGTACAAGCCAAACCGATAGAGTACAAGCCAAACCGATAGAGTGCAAGCCAAACCGATAGAGTACAAGCCAAACCGATAGAGTACAAGCCAAACCGATAGAGTACAAGCCAAACCGATAGAGTACAAGCCAAACCGATAGAGTACAAGCCAAACCGATAGAGTACAAGCCAAACCGATAGAGTACAAGCCAAACCGATAGAGTGCAAGCCAAACCGATAGAGTACAAGCCAAACCGATAGAGTACAAGCCAAACCGATAGAGTACAAGCCAAACCGATAGAGTACAAGCAAACCGATAGAGTACAAGCCAAACCAATAGAGTACAAGATACCCATAGAGTACAAGGCAAACCGATAGAGTACAAGCCAAACCAATAGAGTACAAGCCAAACTGATAGAGTACGAGCCAAACCGATAGAGTACAAGCCAAACCGATAGAGTACAAGCCAAACCGATAGAGTACAAGCCAAACCGATAGAGTACAAGCCAAACCGATAGAGTACAAGCCAAACCGATAGAGTACAAGCCAAACCGATAGAGTACAAGACAAACCGATAGAGTACAAACCAAACCGATAGAGTACAAGCCAAACCGATAGAGTACAAGCCAAACCGATAGAGTACAAGCCAAACCGATAGAGTACAAGCCAAACCGATAGAGTACAAGCCAAACCGATAGAGTGCAAAGCCAAACCCATAGAGTACAAGACGCACCAATAGAGTACAAGCCAAACCGATAGAGTAGAAGCCAAACCCATAGAGTACAAGCCAAACCGATAGAGTACAAGACAAACCGATAGAGTACAAGCCAAACCGATAGAGTACAAGCCAAACCGATAGAGTGCAAGCCAAACCGATAGAGTACAAGCCAAACCGATAGAGTGCAAGCCAAACCGATAGTGTACAAACCAAATCATCTATCTGGAAAAGGCTTTCATCTATCATTTATCTTGAAAAAGTTCCATCTATCTGGAACGGACTTCCATCTATCTGGAAAAGGCTTTAATCTATCCGGAAAAGGCTTCAATCGATAACCTATCTGGAAAAGGCTTCCATCTATCTGGAAATGCTTTAATCTATCTGGAAAAGGCTTCAATCTGTCACCTATCTGGAAAAGGCGTCCGTCTATCTGGTAAAGGCTTCCATCTATCTGGAAGAGGCTTCCATCTATCTGGAAGAGTCTTCTATCTATCTGCGCCACAGGCAAATTGAAGTCTCGCTTCCTTAGCAATTCCTACCCTAACCTGTTTCTTCGTATTAACACTTAACGGGAGTCAATCTAGGTATATCTGCACAACTATCTGCTGTTAGACATTTTTCATTTCTTTTACAATAATTCCATACTATTTTGACATTATAAATACAGAAAATCAACGACAGACATGAAAATCAAACAGAACATTGCTTCCAAGCAAGAATAACAAACTTTCTATTATTTTTCAAGTTATTTCAGAGCCTGATAATATATGGGAGACTCGTCTTCATAGCTTAATTAATAATAACACGATTTTCGCTTCAAAGCGGCCGAAACATGGCCACCAAATTTAATCCCGCTCTATAGACAGCGACATCATTATAACGAAGTTTCATTACAAAGCTGTTCTTGGTATGGGTCCCAAATACATAACGGATTTCTTTTGTCAGCGTTGACCTTCGTGCACTGATAGTTCCACTTCAACCATGTAGCTGATTACAAGTGAGCTGATAACTGATTACCGACCAAGATGTAAAATTGACTACATAGCCTATCACTGATAATTATAGCAACTGTGATCATAAGAATAGCTTAGATTCCAATCGCTTTCTCTAACGCCAATTATACCCATCATCTTTTAGGTGATCGGCTGATTGAATTAACAGAGATTTGCGACTTTTAACAGGCGCCACTGTTAAAATACCAAACCCATAATGCCTCACATGATCTTCCAAATCCTGGATAGTCTATCCGGCAGCCGTTTTAATCTATCACCTATCTGGAAAAGGCTTCCGTCTATCTGGAAAAGGCTTCCATCCATCTGGAATCCGTTTCTTTCCATCGCAAACCATCGGGTTCCTTGCTCAGTTGATGCATACTGTTTGGCTGTTTGGATCCGGTAGAAAAGCTGTCCAATTTATACCGGTTCGGGTATTTCCAGTTGGCCATTGGATTTCGGACGTTCCTACTTCTCAATCAGTTTGGTTTTATCGTCCTGCTCAGGTTTTTTCTTGTATAGTTCAATTGCCCGAATAAGAAATAAGAGGATCACAGGTACCTCGGCCGCTGCGATCAGGCCCATAATGCCGGCATTGATTACGAGAATTGAGGCGTAGTAGGACGAGAGGGGAGTCAAGCACCCCTCGTTATATGGCGTCAGTGTATTCTCTTTGTCGATTTCAGCCAGTGCGACGCAAGGGGTCTGACTGCAACAGCTTTGCGGAATAGTCACCTCGTCCGACACGAGCGCGCCCGTAAGTTCGAGCAAGAACCATTCTGAGTAGTTCTCGTTTCCGCAACACTTGAAGTCTGTTTGGATGGTGTCGATTGCCTTGTGGACCTCTGGATTGTCCGAGTATTCGGAGATGTAGAAGCCAGGCTGAAATGAACAAGATGCAATGCAGTGAAGTGCAAGTAAGTAAGTAAGTAAATAAGCCCGATAGCGCATTGGATAACACACTGGCATAGAGAGCGAGAGGTGCCGAGATCGAGTTCCGTAGGCGGACATGCTTTGTAGGCTGCTATTAGCGCCGTGTATTGCAGGCTGTCTGTTCTGTTAGTAGTTAAGATTTATGTCTTCTGTCATTTGTGTTCTTGTGAATTGTTTAATTGTCATAACATGTAAATGTACAGCGCAGTGCGTTTGTCAGGCGCTTCAATAAAGAAAATTATTATTATTATTATTATTATTATTATTATTATTATTATTATTATTATTATTATTATTATTATTATTATTATTATTATTAAGTAAGTACGTAAGTACATTCTTTATTAACCAATAATTATTACTATTCGCACTTTGGTGTCCATACATCTAATAACACAGATTTAAAAGTATGTAGCATCCTAACAATGAATGTTTTGCACATCAGGCTGTCAGCTGGGGGATTATGCGATCATGGGCACGGGGGCGAAGGGAGTAGTAGGCGCGTTTGGCTGGGGTAGTAGTTGGTGCAGGACGTGGCCCAGGTCCGTCAGGACAGCCACAAAGAGGCGAGTGTCGGCATCAGCGCAATGTTGTTGAGAGTATGAGAAGTTCCAGCGTCACTAGAAAGCTACGTAATGTGTTCTGGCGCTATATAAAGTGAAGTCCCAAGAGTCAGTTTGTTTGGTGATATTAATAGCAGTTCAGAGACTATGCATATTTTAACAATAAGAATGGTTTTGTATATAATATAACTCCGTCTCTGTGTCTCTGTCTCCATCTCTGTCTCTATCTCTGTCTCTGTCTTTGTCTCTCTGCCTATATTTGCCTCTGTCTCTGTATCTTATCACTGTGTCTCTCTCTGTCTCTATCTCTATGTCTCTCTGTGTCTCTCTATCTCTGTCTCCGTCTCTGTCTCTGTTCTTCTTTCTCTCTGTCTGTCCTTGTCTCTCTGTCTAGGTCTCTGTCTCTGTCATACACAGAGGGAGAGAGAGATGGCGATAGATAGAGAGACAAACAGACAGACAGATATTTTGTCTCTCTGTCTGTCTGTCTCTCCCTCCCTCTCCATTTCTCTCCCTCTGTGTCTAAGAAAATTTTGAGTAAAACTTACAACAGTCGAATAACTAAAATTAACTATAGGAGAGTGAAGGAAGCAACATTTCTCACCTCTAAATCGGCCTTTATGTAGTCCTTGCGAAGGTAGACCATCAAGGCGGACGTGAAGAGCAATACGAACAGTCCGACACCCCAGCCCAAGTACGCGTAAATTAAGTAGCGCAGTTTTTCTGCCGTGTCAGGTCGCAGACAACTGCCGCTGATCCTTGCACCCCATCCTCCCACTACCCACGCCGTAAGCCCGATTATACCCATCACCTTTAAGAGGTCGCCGCTGTAGTTGTCGACGGCGGTCATGTACTTTGACAGAGTGGAAAGCCGGATCACACAGCACAGGATCAACGCCATGCTAAGAATAACGACGATGGAATTGGCGATTACAACGCCCAGCCATGGGGAGGAAAAGTCTCTTTTCTTAAGCTTTCTCTTCTTACGCTTTCTTCTTATTCGCTCCTCCTTCGGCATTGACCCTCGACGATCTATCCCTCTGCTGATATCGTTTCCGTGAAAAACGTTGCCTTGATTAATAATTTATTATAAGGTGACGTCAACACGAAACATAGTTCGCTGTTTCGTCATAGAACTAAACGAAATATCGATGAAACGTAAGTTTCCACTTAGGGTTCATAGCAACCGCGTTTAAGCTGATGATGATGATAAAGATAAAATTATGATAATTATTATTATTATCATTATAATTATAATAATAATGATGATCATGATAAAGATAACGATAGTGATGATACTACTACTGCTACTGCTACTGCTACTGCTACTGCTACTGCTGCTGCTACTACTACTGGTGGTGGTGGTGGTGGTAATAATAATAATAATAATAATAATAATAATAATAATAATAATAATAATAATAATAATAATAATAATAATAATAATAATAATAATAATAATAATAATAATAATAATAATAATAATAATAATAATAATAATAATAATAATAATAATAATAATAATAATTATAGTAGTGATAGCGATAGTATTAATGTAAGACATGTAATTTTGCTTGCTAAGAGATGGCTAGATGATACTTTCTCTCTTTAAATCTCTATCCCTGTCTTTTTCTCATAATGTGAATTTGGGCCCCAGGTGATTGCTGGCAGGGAGGAAGGCCTGCCGCAACAACGGATGACGTTTGAAGGGTCAACAGTATCAAGGGTGTCAAAGAGGGCGAAGAGAGATACACGCCCCAACAGCCACAAAAGTTCGTTTGAATCAGACTGTGAAGTGGAATTTCTTAAACCCGACGTTGTATTGTGTTGTATCTATCAATTCATATAGCGCCTCTCGAAATGCACACCAACCAGAGGCGCTCCCAGTGCGAGAGACCCAGAGAACAGAAAGAGAAAAGAAAGAGGTCTGGAGACAATGAAAGGAGGCACTTGACCCACCAGTTAATAAGGAGGAACGTGTCGAAGGAAGTAGCTGGTTCCATAGTGCAGGGACAATGAAGGCAAAGGCTCGTGTTTTAGCCATAGCAGTTCTCGCTCGGGGGACAGAGATCATGCCGGTTTAGTGAGCGTAGTGGGCGAAGAGAAGTGGCCAAGGCCGGCAGACGGATAAGGTCACATAGATACTTGGGAGCTCGGCCAGTAGGCCCTATAGATTAATGTAAGAACCTTGAGTTGAGCCCGTCGCTATAGAAGGCCTGCTTACCCTACAGTGACAACAGGCATCATGGACACGTATTTCTGAACTATATCCTTGTTTGGTCACATATAGGCCGAGTTTTCCTATGCAGCTCGCTGCAGCCTATATAGATAGCCTATATAAACCATAATTGGTGGTTTAACCACAGTTTGAACTCTGATGTATACACGATAGCAACGTAGCAAGCGGACAGTCATCCTTATGTATGATATAACATGAAACTGCAAACTGTACATGATGCGCCTGGATTTGAACCTCGGAGGAATCGCTTAAGGGCAATAGGCCTACTGTTCTGACACGATCGATTTAGAAAAGGATGAAAGTAATATTGACAATAAACACACATTCCTTTGTCCTTTAAATTCTCTATTCTTGACGCTAATTTAAATTACACACACACATCATTGTTGAAGCCTAAACACGAACTGTAACATATGCCTGAACATAAGTCAAGTATTGCTTGAACCGGTCTGTCTTACTTGAAAATGTAAACATCTTGGAGGTACTGCTGCCGAAATGCGACAGGCGCGATCACTTTAAATACCGACTCGAATTCACAGAAGCTGGCAAACTCACCGAAAGTTCGAGTTCACATGAAGGGGTCAACGACCGTAACGAGGCTCAAACATCAACAGGAGAATGATCTACTACCTGTCTGCTACATTCGTTTCGTTATTCACATTTACAGGGAATCGAGAAGCAGAGATAGAAGGTCCTGTGCTGGCTGGAGTGTTCAATCCGGACGTAGGTACTGAAGTAGCCGCCCCAGAAGTCATCTCAATATTCATCCCAGACATCGTTTGAGTTGTCAGCGCAGAATTCGCCCTAGTGGTCGACCCATAGGTGGTCCCAGTAGTCCACCCAGAAGTCGCCCCAGTTCTCTCGGAAATAGCCCCAGATGTGGATTCAATACTCACTGCAGAAGCCCTTAATTTTGAACCCTGCCGGTCAAGTTCGCCAACTTGATTTGCCGAAGCGGTCACCCCAGTAGTCCTCTGAGAAGTCGCCCCAGTAATTCTTTCAGAAATCGCCCCAGTTCTCTCGGAAGCCGCCCCAGTAGTTCTATCAGAAGTCGCCCCAGTAGTGCTCTTAGAAGTCGCCTCAGTAGTCCTCTCAGAAGTCGCCCCAGTAGTGCTCTTAGAAGTCGCCCCAGTTCTATCAGAAGTCGCCCCAGTAGTCCTGTCAGAATTCGTCCCAGTAGACCTATCAGAAGTGGCTCCAATACTCACTGCAGAAGCGGTCGTCCCAGTAGTTCTCTCAGAAGTCGCCCCAGTTCTATCAGAAGTCGCCTTGGTAGTCCGCTGAGAAGTCGCCCCAGTTCTATCAGAAGTCGCCCCAGTTCTATTAGAAATCGCCCCAGTAGTCCTGTCAGAAGTCGCCCAAGTAGTTCTCTCAGAAACCTCACCATTAGTTCTATCAGAAGTGGCTCCAATACTCACTGCAGAAGCGGTCGTCCCAGTAGATCTATCAGAAGTCGCCCCAGTAGTCCTGCCAGAAGTCGCCCCAATTCTATCAGAAGTCGCCCCAGTAGTCCTGCCAGAATTCGCCCCTGTAGATCTATCAGAAGTCGCCCTGGTAGTACTGTCAGAAGTCGCCCCAGTTCTATCAGAAGTGACTCCAATACTCACTGCAGAAGCCCTTAATTTTGAACCCTGTCGGTCAAGTTCACCAACTTGATTTGCCGAAACGGTCACCCCAGTAGTCCTCTGAGAAGTCGCCCCAGTTCTATCAGAAATCGCCCCAGTAGTCCTGTCAGAAGTGGCTCCAATACTCACTGCAGAAGCGGTAGTCCCAGTAGTTCTCTCAGAAGTCGCCCCAGTAGATCTATCAGAAGTCGCCCCAGTAGTCCTTTGAGAAGTCGCCCCAGTTCTCTCAGAAGTTGCCCCAGTAGATCTATCAGAAGTCGCCCCAGTAGTCCTCTGAGAAGTCGCCCCAGTTCTCTCAGAAGTCGCCCCAGTAGATCTATCAGAAGTCGCCCCAATAGTTCTCTCAGAAGTCGCCCCAGTTGTCCTGTCAGAAATCGCCCCAGTTCTATCAGAAGTTGCTCCAATACTCACTGCAGATACCTTTAATTTTGAACCCTGCCGGTCAAGTACACCAACTTGATTTGCCGAAGCGGTCACCCCAGTAGTCCTCTGAGAAGTCGCCCCAGAAGTTCTTTCAGATATCGCCCCAGTTCTCTCGGAAGCCACCCCAGTAGTTCTATCAGAAGTCGCCCCAGTTCTATCAGAAGTCGCCACAGTAGTTTTCTCAGAAGTCGCCCCAGTAGTTCTATCAGAAATCGCCCCAATAGTCCAGTCAGAAATAGCCACAGCTGTCCTGTTAGAAATCGCCCCAGTTGTCCTGTTAGAAATCGCCCCATCAGTAGTCCTCTCAGAAGTGGCTCCGCTAATCACCGCAGAAGCTTCTAATCTTGAACCCTGCCGGCCAACTACTCCTCTGACTGGATTTGCCGAAGCGGTTCGACTGGTCATCGGCAAATCCTCCTTGTTTGCCTTCTCAGATTTCATATTGACAATTTTCTGTTTCGACGACGTTTCGCCGTCTTTAACCTTTCGCTCTTTTGCAGTTGACAGAGCGCGAACTTTCTTTGCCAACTCAGATGCCTTGAGTAAATCTCTGAATTTCTTGGGTTCTGATTTACTCTTCAGTTTCTGTCTTTCGCCTTTCGGTTGCATCCTGATTTTCGTCACTTGCACGCACAGTATGACCAGAACGATAATTTCGACTACCGCAGCGGCCGCAAGGAGCGCTGCACTGGTGAGAAGAATCGTAGAGTATTTTGAAGAGATGGCCTCTAAACATCCCTTCTCGTTGGGCGTCAGTTTCGCTTTCAGTTTGGGTGGCACCACTTTGACGCAAGTGCTGGTCGTATTGCAGCAGCTCTCCGGAATGGCCGCTAGATTCGGCGAGACGTGACCCAAGACCGGAAGCACAAACCATTCGGTGTAATTCTGATTCCCGCAACAACGGAAGTCAGTCTGGATGGCGTCAATTGCGGTTCTAACAGTCGAATCCCTGAAGTAATTGGCGGCATTGTAACCAGGCTACAGAGCAAAGCAATGAAGCATGATAATCATAATTATGGTCTTGCATATTCGGTTTCACACATACACATGTAGGGCATATATGGATGTATGTATGCACTATGTATTGTATGTACGTATTTATGTATGTATGTACCATTTATATTCACACAATCAATATTAGTACCGATGTCGCCCGTTTTTACTTTTTTAATTAGAGAATGATGCTTCAGGTTTTTTAAGATTATGATTATATTTAGACATCTAAACAGCATAATAATTTTGTACAGCCTTAATTCGTAGCTGCTTAAATTTATTTCTATAAGTAGTAAATTTAGGTTTATTCTCCAAGTTGGGGTCTTTAATATATTTTAAGTATAACTTCGACTTTTTTCTACATGATTTCAATGAACCCTGGGTCATCCATGGCTGCTTCGGTATATGGCAACCTCTTACTATGTCAATGAACCAATGGAAATGCCTTGTCGTAATCATTTTTTAAAAGGTCAATAAACAAAGCGTCGTATACTACGTGCAAAATTGGGGTAACTGTCTGCACAATGTGCACATGCAGCCGATACTCGGGACCAATCTAATTGTGAAAGTAACGCTCCAAATAGCTCCATTGATTCATCATTTATCAAACAAGTGATGTATGAAGTTTTACCATTAGTTGAGGAAGGAACCAGTGGAGGAGCCAGGATTTCAGGTTTGGGGCTAAAGCTCCAAGCCCTTCCCTTTTGTCCCCTCCACCCTGTGATTTGCAGTGATTTCCCACTTTTGAGGAGGCTGAGCCGCAGTTAGGGGGCTAAGCCTCCCCTATCCCCTTTTTTGCGCCTCCACTGGAAGGAACAAGATCAATCCAAGCCACAATAGGAAGATGATCAGATAACAGATATGTCACTGATAATAATGAAAGAATCGACAAGCTTGGACCAGGCGTTAGAAAAGATGTTGTCAATTAAAGTTGCAGAGGTATCGGTGATTCTGTTGGGTCGAAATGGATTAGATGTAGCATAACTGACCCCTGACCCTTACAAGCAACCTTTCTCACCGTAAATACTTTCTTGAAGTCGTGGCTAACGGCGATATAGACGGCGGACGGAATGTATACAATCACTAGGGCCAATCCCCATCCGAAGTAGGATAAGATCAGGTAGCGCAGTCGATACGCCTTCCACGGCGTCCTCGCATTGTACGACAAGACGGTTGCAAACAGGGCGACCATCCCGCCAACGAGTCCCATGACTATCAGGACGCTGAGAAGCCGTCCCTTGTCGTAACCATCGACGACGATCATGTACCTGGAAATGGAGGAAGACATATGTCCACAGTAGATGGACAGAGCGACGCACAGAGCGTCGACGACCTCGTTGGCAACTAGGCAAACGACCCATAAAAGCTTGACCTTCTTTTCTTCTTCCGCCTGGCTGGCCATTTTCCACCGAAACTCTGAACTCGTTCTCCTCGCCTTCCAGAATCATTATTCCGAACGGATCTGTTTAGGTTCGAGCGTGACGTCATCTGTGACGTATGCTGTCGCCATTTCGTCATAAAACAAAGCCAGACTATTCAGCTAGAAGTTCATACTCTGGTTGTGCCAGTCCCAAGCCTGGAGAAAGGAGGAGGGCAACACTAATGATCTTTGTTATCACACAGTGTCATTAAACTGAAACTACTATTATTTTCACGGGCGCAATGTCAAACCCAAGTCCGTAAGAACCAGGTTGTTTGGTTCGGTCTGGTACACGCCGAAGGTAGAGCCTGGGTAACCCGCGTGCTGCTACGATGGAAGTACAGGTAGGCTAAATGTTGTTGACGTCTACTTTGATTCATTCATTCATTCATTCATTCATTCATTCAGAGCATTTATATAGCGCCTCTTCAAGAAGCTACTCAGAAGCGCTCACCAGGGCAGAAATTTGGTTCGAGATTTCGGTTCCATATGCACCCCTAGCCAACTCAGCTATAATAAGTATGTATGTAGGCCTACACCAAAGTGAGGATATGCAGTTGGTATAATAAAGAATATACTTCCTTACTTACTGACCGTACACTGTCGGTGGGAAGATGGGACGGCGTGGGAGAGGACTGGCCATCCACCCTCATATGCCGAGGCTAAGAAAATGAAGTCGCTATAGCACTCATACCCATGGAGGTCTCAGGGCTAGCTTAAGGGACTGCTCTTATTATTCTCTTCTTACAGTGATAATGGTTACGCCTCGATAGTCCGAAGGTTCGATAGTCCGAAGATTCTGTAGTACGACATTAATCCGACATAAAATCGTTGCATGAATTCAACTTCTACTTACACTGCAATATCTTTTCATCATTCCAACTTTCATTTAAGCAGGGGTTATTTTCATCAATCCAACTTCTATTTAAGCAAGAATTATTTTCATCCGTAAAGCTACTACGAATCTTTGGACTATCGAACCTACGGACTATCGAACCTTCGGACTATCGAACCTTCGGACTATCGACCTGTTACCTTGATAATAGCCGACCTTGTATTTTAAGTTGATCCACTGAGGCGGGCGATTTCATCCTCAGCTACACACAGAGCAAACCGTGGTTGACCTAAGTTCCAACCGTTGCGCATAACTCATGAAGTTAATCAAGTTGACGGAAAGTTGACGGAGGATTTAAATTCAAAGAGACGAAACCTAATCAAGGAACGAATGAATACAATTATAATTAATGGCCTTTGTGTGAAACGGCTTTATACGATTGTCGATAACTGGAAGCGCTTCTGAGTAGCTTCTTTAAGGGGCGCTATATAAATGCTCTGAATGAATGAATGAAACTTTATTTTCTCCTTCCTTTCATTTAACTGTTGGGGCTTATTTGAACCCCGGCCGACTCACCCGTGACACACCTTCATGTATACATGTATGTATTATTTTTTACTGATATGTATATGCATGTATGTGTTTTTGTATGTTTGCATGTATAATAACACATATAGTGAAGTTTATTATGTCCGTCGATGGTCTACCTGCACAACATCGACTGCTTTTCATCCTGTTGTTTTACTGCCCAGATGACCCAGATAGAGGGGTCAATGACCCCTTCTGGGTCACCTGTGTGGCCAGATCAGGTTATTGGAAAAAGTTTTCTGTTCTGTCTATTCTTTTTTGGTTTTCGAAATAAAAAATGAAATTAAAATGGGAAAATGGTATGTATGTATGTTTGCTTTTATGTTTGCATGTATGTGAGTTTGTATTTATTTACTATTATTTATATGTATGTATGTATGTATGTATGTATGTATGTATGTATGTATGTATGTATGTATGTATGTATGTATGTATGTATGCATGTATGTATGTATGTATCCGTACATGTATATATGATTGTATGTATATATGCACTATTACTTGTATGAACGAATGTAAATTATGTATCTTAACATGTCTATCCATACCCCATAGCCATCAAAACAGAAGGGCCTAACTTTATAATAAAATATATGCATCTATGTAAATTTACTCATGTATACATACATACACACACATATATATATATATATACATAATTATATACATATATAAATGCAAATGAGCTGAGTCGTCTCCGTGAAGTCCTGGCTCCTACTAGACTTGGAGTCTGATACGCAAGTCTTTCCTTTTAAAGTTCATCGTAACCAGAAAGTTCACCGCCCGCCAAAGTACATGTTAGGCGGAGGTGCGCCTTGTCCAGGAACAGCGCCGTAGCCAGCAGGATAGGGCCCGGCAGGCATTGCGGGTGTTTCAGGAGGCACAGCGGACTCTGCGGCCTTTTCCCCCACGCTTTCTTTCGACGCTACTTTCTTGCCCGTTTTCTTCTCCAGCAGCTCTTTCGTTTCCGCCTTCGCTTTCTCCGCCTCTTCCGCCTTGTGGGCCTTCTGCATCTCCAGCATTATCATGCCGACGACCCCGCCTTCGATGATGGCTATGCCGATCAGCATGGCCGCACGCATGTTCAGCGCCTTCCCGTAGTAGCCGACCAGGGCCTTGACACACCCGGTCTGGTACGTAGTCAGTCTGATCGTCTCTCCAAAGGGAGCGGAGGAGATGCACTGGATCCGCTTGGCGGCAACCGTCGCCATGTCGCAGCAGCTCTCCGGAATGGACGTTTCCGTCTTGGAAACAGTGTCCGACCAGGAGACGGTGAACCACTCCGTGTGGTTGTAGTTGCCGCAACACTCCAGTTCCCGTTGTAAGGAGTCGATGGAAATCTTTATCCTATCCTCTTTGGAGTACTTGACCAGAGACGCAGTGAAACCGGGCTGCACAACAGGGTTACAATATTGCAGTATAATATACATGTACGTATGAATTAGGGGACTGCGGGTATACCCGTACCCGCGGGTTTACCCGTACCCGACCCGTACCCGCGGGTCGGGTACGGGTCGGGTAGGCATTTCACGGGTCGGGTCGGGTACGGGTAGGAGCATCACGGGTACGGGTATACCCGGTTTTACCCGTACCGATAAGAAATTTTGGGGTTACATGTACTACTGAGTACAAAGACTTACTATAACTGGCGGTATTCTGTCTAAGTACCATATCCTCGTGCTGACCTATGTCCGTGCGTCTTAGTGAACTTGACATTCATTGATAGATGTCAAAATACAGTTACAAAGTGCCACTACTACTACTACAACTACTGCTGCTGCTGCTACTGCTGCTGCTGCTACTGCTGCTGCTGCTACTGCTGCTGCTGCTACTGCTGCTGCTGCTGCTGCTATTATTATCATCATCATGAACATCATCATTATCATCAACATAATCATTATCATCACCAAGAGCAGCAGTAGCATTATGATCACCACCACCACATCAGCCTATTATTATTTGTACTACATGATAACTATTGAGCCTATTGACATGGTAGAGACTGGGACTCAATGGGAAGGCCAACTAATAAATGGCGGGTTCGGTACGGGTACGGGTATACCCGCGGGTACGGGTCGGATCGGGTAGTAATTTTGAGTACGGGTCGGGTACGGGTACGGGTAACGTTTATGGGTTACGGGTACGGGTCGGGTAGCAAAAACGCTCTACCCGCAGACCTCTAGTATGAATGTATTTAATCTATGTATGTATATGTGAGTGTATGTGCGTACGTATGTATGTATGTATGTATGTAGGCCCTATGCATGTATGTGTGAGTATGCATGCATGTATGTATGCATATAAGTATGTATGTATGTATGTATGTATGTATGTATGTATGCATGTATGTATTTGTATGCATGTATAGGCCTATATTGCATGCATGCATTTATTCATGTATGTATGTATGTACGTCTGTATGTATGCAGGTAGGTATGTATGCAATGCATATATGTATGTATGTATGACATTTGTATGTATGTATGTATGTTGGCCTATGTATGTAGACTCTATGTATTCATGTATTCATACATGCACACATACATTGGTACGTCCGTATGTTTTATGTATGTATATGTATAATTGTATATGCATATTCGTTTACTCAAAAATCATGTCAAACCGCAACTAATAGCTTGAAAGGTTTATTGAGGGGAGACCAGCGTTGATGGTGTTGCCAAAGTCGATCCTATACATAGCGCATATCAGCGCATGGACGAGAGTGGTAACAACTCATTATGTCTGGTCACTTGCTATGAGCCTATCATGGCATAACGACTTTTAAGTAGGCCTACCAAACACAGAGACATATGTCCAGACGGACACACACACACACCTAATCTTGTAGCTAATCGATAAGAATTAGAATTAGCTGTTTCTCTAATCGATTAGCGAATCGACTAGAATCTAATCGATTAGTTACCCATCTCTGTGATATAGCGAAGCTACACTGTAAAAAAGAACAGTTTTTAAACGGAGATTCTACGTTTTTATAACAGTGTATGAAAGCTTTCATATTGGATTAGCTTGGATTAGAGGAGGTCTGTAGACTCGAAATCACCGAAAGGCCTACCTTAAACACGAGCTCTAGACTGCCAACGGCTGAGAATGTCAACCAGAACGATACGAGCAGCAGCACGACCAGACCCCCGCCCCAACCGACGTAAGCCAGAACGAGAAACCGTATTCGCTTGTACTTTTCCGGAGTCATCGACAGAAAAGTAACGGCCGTCCCGTAGACGCCCACCAAGGCCGACACGAAGCCGAGCACGGCCAGCACGACAAGGAACTCGCCGTTGTCGTAGCCGTCGATGAACTCCATGTATCTGGTGGCGGCCATCTTGGCCTGAACCGACAGACCCATCACCGCAAAGCCGAGTAGAACGATAAAGGCACTTCCCGCGAGAGCAACGGGCCATAAATTCTTCTTTAGGGGGTCGTCCTTGCCCTCCTTCTTACTGGAGGCGTCCTTGCCCTCCTTCTTGCTGGAGCCGTCCTTGCTCTCCTTCTTACTGGGGGCATTTCTATCGCCAGATTCACTCATCTTCTTCGTCTAGAACAATCTAGTTCAACGTAGCAGCCTCCTCCTCCGAAAATTCTACGATTTACTGGAAATGTGACGTCACCGCCGACGTCACAACATAACGCCTAAGGACTCGAAACATCGTACAATCGTTCATAATTTTTATACCAGAAATATAACAGTGTTATATGTATGTATATATATATATATAATATATGCATATATGTGTATGTATATATATATATGTATATATATATATATGTATATATATATATATATATATATATATATATATATATTAGGACTGGTCATTTAATGCGTTATTAACACGATTACTGCGTTAATTAATTAACAATACAATACAATACAATATAATGCAACTTGCATTTATAACGCGCCTTAATAAAACAAAGTCTTACTCAAAGATTAAAGTCATTAACGCGAGACAGAAAACTATTTAGACCTCATAAAGCAGAAACATTTGTTTAGTCTCTCATCACTTGAATGACGAGCTGCAATGGTTTCTCAGTCGATGTTAGTTACTGTACACTCTCGTCGTCAGAGTGGCGCTATACAAATCAATGACATTCAGTCCCGTCTTTAGGTATAGACCATATAGGCGGCTGCCTAGAACGGCACTTTTGAAGGGGCACCAAATTCCGACAAAATACATGATCGTCACTCCGTCGAAAACATGTCATTCATTCATTCATTCATTCATTCACTCACTCATTCATTCATTCATTCATTCATTCGGGAATTCATGAGTAAGGGGCGGCATTTTTGTTCTCGTCTATAATAGCACAAAATCGTCAAACACTGTCAAAGGCCGCCTCTTTATACAATTCATTCATATCGAACAATTATATAGCGCCCCTTCAAGAAAAATATTCAGAGGTCTAAGTTGTCTTATTAAACTTACAATTTTACAATAATTAGACCGTTAACTGACGTTGTATTTACGTTCGCTGACGTATAACGCTTGGCCTAATCTCCTGCGCCTAGTAATATGTTAATCGGGATGCCGCAGCTGGCCATTTATTCCCGTGATTACACATTTTTATTGTCGTCGACTCTCATTTCGTGTCTGACTCGTCGATAAGTTTCGTTTTCTCTTCTTCCTTATTGTCGGCATCCGGGATCTCGTACACATGTTTCAGTTCAACTACGATAAGTCCTGTGGTGAGCGCCTGTAGGATCCCACATCCCACGATCATCAGACCCCTGATGTTGAGTATCGAACCGAAGTGGTTAGCAGCAGCGTTCGCGCACCTAGACAAGGAGAAAAGTGAAACCACCTAGACAAAAGTCTAATCAAGTCAAGCACATATTTTTTGCAAAGTTCTCACATATATGAATACTGTAGTACAAAATCTGACACCCAAAAGTGTTTCGAACAACCATTTTACTGAGAAAATCCAAGATGGCCGCCGGCAAAAAACTAGAAAACGTGAAATTGTCTATTAGCCTATTTATAATTTTGCTGACAGATTTTGATGAAATTTGCGCAGAATGAGCGCTAATGTATTAGAACATGCCGTGCAAATGTTTACAGCAATATCCTTAGTATTTTATTTTTGACGGAATTTTAAGGACGTCTGGGGATTTGGAAATCGCATCCTAATTTGCTGCCATATTCAGAAGGCGGTAAATCCACTATTACTGCAGATAAATTGATGAAATTTGTAGGACACCTAGATTATGTGGTGCTAATCAAGGCCTGTTTAAGAACTAAATATCTGATGGATAGTTTTTTCTACCTGCGGATTGAAGATTGAAAAGAACGACTAACCCGTCTGTGAAGGCCGATAGCTTGAAACCCTCACCGAAGGGAACGGAGAGAAGGCAAGCGCTCAGCCCTCTGACTTCGAAGCTCCGTCGGTCGCAGCAGCTCTCCGGAACGGAGTTTTCCGTCATGGAGACGTTGGCCGACCAGATGACGGTGAACCAGTCGGACATGTTGAAGCTGCCGCAACAGCCGACTTCACGCTGCATGTTGTCGATAGAGTCGCGAACTCTATCGTCGGATGCGTACTCGGATATCTTCTCGCTGAATCCCCTCTGAAACGAAGACTCTCGAAATAGATCGATGCCTTTGAGAGGCAATGATTAGTGCTATGCTTACTTATTTGCATGTATTCATACACCGACTGCATACATACATGTATGCGTACACACATACATACGTACATACATACATACATACATACATACATACATACATACATACATACATACATACATACATACATACATAAACACACACATACATACATACATACTACACTCATACATACATACATACATACATACATACATGCATATATATATATATATATATATACATACCCAGAAAAGTTTATTCAGTGAGCTGGAGCAGGACTTGATGAGGAAGAAAGTGACGAAGCAGAGCAGTGTCTGGGCTGCTCCCCAGCCAACGTAGAAGCGGACCATGAGCTGAAGGCGCTTCAGCTTCTTCCTGTTCGTCGCCACAGAGCAGACGACCGCTCCGTACCCTCCTCCCATGGCGCAGATGACTCCAAAGACGGTCAAGACAAATAGCAGAGCGCCATCGTCGTAAGCATAGAAGACGGTCATGTATTTTCCCGTCTGCATCCTCGACATGTAAGATAACCCCGCCGTCAGCCAGCCCAGCATGGACGTCATAGCAGCGGCGCCCAACGCCGCTTTCCACGCTTGCCTAGGATCCACGGGATCCTTATTCTCCATTTAAAAAAAATCCAAATCCTGTGTCTGTAATCAGTCCACTTTCCAGATATACTGACGATTCTCGGTCTCTATTTTTTAAATCCAAATCCTGTGTCTATAGTCTATCGACTTTCCAGATATAGGCCTACTGACGATCCTTATACTCCATTTATTTTTAAATCCAAATCCTGTGTCTATAATTTATCCACTTTCCAGATATACTGACGATCCTTATTCTCCATTTATTTTAAAATCCAAATCCTGTGTCTATAGTTTATCAACTTTCCAGATATACTGACGATCCTAATTCTCCATTTATTTTTAAAATCCAAATCCTGTGTCTATAGTTTATCCACTTTCCAGATATAGCCTACTGACGATCCTTATAATTCTCCATTTATTTTAAAATTCAAATCCTGTGTCTATAGTGAGTCCACTTTCCAGATATACTGACGATCCTCGATCTCCATTTCCCTCGCGATCTTCGAGCTTCGTTAGTTCTTCTGCTTACAGTGTAAGACTATTATATGCGCGGCGCAATTCCTATAAAGATTTAACGTCAACGAGAAAATCTATTCCTTTTAGACGTTACTTCACAGTGGGAGCAACACCTTGTGACGACGTGAAGCCACAGCGGAACAATTCGTAGGGACGTGACGTCACAATGAAAACAGTTCCATGAATGTGACGTCACAGATCATTGTGACGTCACAGAGGAAGTCCGCCGACGCCTTGAAAAAGCGCAGCGTCATCCATATTTAGACAATGTCGTAGTTAGATAATTGTTGCTACAGAAACCAAAACCTCCATCATCTATCTTCAATTAATATTGTATATATATATATATATGCATATATACATGTATATAGAGAAATACCATAATTATGTATTATAACACAGACTATATATATATATATATATATATATATATATATATATATATATTCTTGGAATTGATTTAATTGTGACGTCACGTCCTAAGGATTCACTTAGAAAGAGGGACCTATGCATTAACCATAGACGTCTTAATAATAGCTAGCTATGATACAGAAGTCCATGCATTAACAGTTTTAACACACAGATTATATATACAGTATATAGACTGTATATATATATACACCATAATTTTATATATATATATAATATATATATATATATATATATATATATATATATATATATATATATATATAGAGAGAGAGAGAGAGAGAGAGAGAGAGAGAGAGAGAGAGAGAGACACACACACACACACACAGACAGACACACAGACAGAGAGAGGGTTTAGATCAAAGCACTATATAATATCACAGATAGCCACAATGAATCGAATATTGTATACCAGAACATTTGTAAAGCGTTGCCTTTAAGCTAAGCAAATGCATGCATGGTAGGGCCTACATGTATGTCTGCTGACTCTCTGCCTCAAAGTGCTATAATTGCGTTATCAAGTCTGCTTGTGATGACTGGAATGAATAGGCAAACTGTTAGTGTCGAGAGAGACTGTTAAACTAAATTTCCACAAAAATTCATAGTATTTCTTTGAATGTAATCGTATGCGTCGTAAAACTAAGGTAGGCCTATATCTAGAACGCTGTCAAAGGTATATAGAGTGTCTGGCACCGGAGAAAGGAGAGGAACAGCGAGAGGGGATAAAGGACACACACACACACACACACACACATGTGCAGAATGGAGAAATAGAACAATCCACGCAGACTGATAGACATACGTAAACAGACAGACGAGATACAGTGGTTCAATATATAAAACACCCTTGAACCACCATCGAGTAATTCAGTGAACTGGCAATTTAGTACAATCATTAATAACATCAATCTAAGTTCGAGCCTGATTGTCTTCGCAATGACAACTAAATGATTCTGCAGTTAAGTGATTTTCGAGGTAACCTGGAGTTAACTTATTTTGAAATACTACGCGACCCTAAAAGGCGCGACCCTAAATGGAGCTATAGTCACACAAGATACCTGGTCAATGTCGCGCACTGGAGCATGCACGCCCAACTAAGTGCGTCCAGAATTCACTGAACCGTGCCAGTCGCTGAAGTCAGTTGAAGACACATCTGTCAGATAGAGCCACATAGCCACATGGAGCCACATGGCCACGTACAGCCACATACCCACATTGAGCCACATAGAGCCACATAGCCACGTAGAGCCACATAGCCGCATAGAGGTATACATAGCCACATAGAGCCACATAGAGCCACATAGAGCCACATAGCCACATAGAGCCACATAGCCACATCGAGCCACATCGAGCCCATATAGGACCCATATTTTCATATGGAACCGTGTAGAGCCAACATGGGTCCCGTGGAAATGCTGGCAGGGATCGTACTGTTCACTGGTAGTTCATGCTGTAGTCCGGAGCATATCCTACGCCGGTGTACTGGGGTTGAACGTTCCCCGGCGGTGTCTGTTGAAATCCAATGGCCCCCGGCTGCAGGGTATCCGGCGTGAAATGGACTCTGCCTGGGACTGCTGCTGCTGCGTACTGTTGTTTTCCCTCCTTATTGTACTCGGAATCATCCCATTCCGATTTCTCCCCCTCCTTCTTTTTTCCATCGGTGTTTATCGAGCTCCCACCGTCCTTCCTTCGCTTCTTCCGCTTCTTCTTCTGCGACGAGGGTTTCGTGATGAGCTGCTGCGTCTCCTCCTTCTTCGGTTCGACAGGCGAAGGAGGCTCGACAGTCGGCGGCGGCGCCCTCCTCACCTCCATGAGGATCAGGACGAGCGCTCCCGTCTCGACTATCGCCGTGGTCAGCAGGAGCATCGCTCGGAGGTTTAGCGTCCATCCGTATTGCTTGACGACCGCCTCCGTGCATCCAGTGGTGTACGGCGTCAACCGGTCGGTCTCACCGCTGGGTACGATCTCAATACACGGCATCTGCCTGCAATCAACGGTCCAAGAGGTAATTGCAAGCACAGGGGTAACTTTCGGGGGTAGGATGGACATCCGTACCCCACGGTTTTTGGACTTGAGGTACCGTACTTCCTCGTTTCATATCCCCAGAAGAAACAATGCCCATTATTATTTTTTATCGGAGGAAGCCTTCATTTGAGCCCTCACAACTCAAAAGTCAAAACAAATACTGAGCATCATTGTTGTCACCATCATCATCGTCATCTTGTTACTATAATGATGATGATGATGATGATGATGATGATGATGATGATGATGATGATGATGATGATGATGATGATAATAATAATAATAATAATAAAAATAATTACTGCTATCATTACTATTTTTCCTGCGCAACATATTACCATTTCGGTTTCTGAATCAAGAGCCATCAACAGCCTGGATGTTTTGTGTTATTTCGGTTTCTGAATTAAGAGCCATCATGAGCCAGGTTGTTTTGTGCTGTTTCGGTTTCTGAATTAAGAGCCATCAACAGCCTGGATGTTTTTTTGGACCGTTTCGGTTTCACCGTCAGCGATCACCTAAGTGATCACGAAGCGCTCCTGGGTAGGTTTCTTGAATGGGTGCTATATAAGTCCCCAGAATGAATGAATGAATGAATGAATGAATGAATGAATGAATTAATTAATTAATTAATTAATGAATTAATGAATTAATGAATTAATGAATTAATGAATTAATGAATTAATGAATTAATGAATTAATGAATAGATGAATTAATTAATTAACACTTATAATGCTCCGCTATGGTTCTGTTCACGCTGTCTTGAAAAGAATAATAAAACTTGAAACCTAATTAAACGTGAATTCTTTCTATTCAACAGTAGGGTTTTTTCATTCTTACCTGCAGCAGCTATCCGGAATGGCTGTCTCGGTTCGAGAGACCTTATCGGAAAAAGTGACGGTGAACCAATCCGTGTAGTTCATATTGCCGCAGCACTTCAGTTTCTGCTGAAGGTAATCTACGGCAGAACGTACCGCCTCTTCTTTCTGGTATTTCGTTATGTATTTGCTGAAACCTGGCTACAATAAAGAGAAGTATTTCGTAATGTACCCGTTGAGAACAGTTAGGGCCTACTGGCTACAATGAATTCGTTAGGTATCCACTGAAACCTGCCTACAATAAAGAGAAGTATTTGGTTATGTATCCGTTGAGAACAGTTACTGGCTACAATGAAGAACACTAAAACGTTAGGTATCCACTGAAACCTGGCTATAATGAAGAACCGTATTTCGTAATGTATCCGCTGGAACCTGGCTATAATGAAGAACAGTATTTCGTAATGTATTTGCTGAAACCTGGCTACAATGAAGAGAAGTAGTTCGTTATGTATTTGCTGAAACCTGGCTACAATGAACAACAGTATTTCGTTATGCATCCGATGAAAACTGGCTACAATAAAGAGTAGTATTTCGTAAATCGTAATGTATCCGCTAAAACCTGGCTACAATGAAGAACAGTTTTTCGTTATGTATCCGCTGAAATCTAGTTTAATATGCGCCCACAATGAAGGTCAGTTTCCGAACATTGTGGGCCCTACTTGTATATCTGTAAAAAAATACATGTACCGGTAATGATATGAGTTATTATACAAAATGCCTTAATCTGCCTCTGGAATGAGCTCGTGAATTATAAGCTCATGAAGAAACTCGTGAATAAGCTCACAAAGAAACTCGTGAATGAGCTCGTTAATACGCTGCAAGTTGCCATGCGCGTAGAATTTACGTGGCGCTTTAGAAATATGTATTTTACAATTACGATTACGAACGAATGAACGAATAACTAAATGAACGTTATTGGCTACCCTGAAGACGACCTCCAAATGACTGCTTTCAGAGAAGGTCAACCCAAAGGACACGAAGAGCAGAAAGATAGTGCCCCCGCCCCATCCGAAGTAGGCGTAGGTCATATAGCGCAGGCGTCTCGCCTTCGTCGGTGTTTTACAGTAGAGGCAGAGGACGACTCCGTATGCGCCAACCATTGCGGCAATGAGGCCAACGAAACCGAGGACGTAGAGAAGGTTGCCGTGGTCGTAGCCCTCGATAACTTTCATGTACTTGCCGTCCCACATCTGCGCCGTTAGGCACAGGAAAAATTCTATAACGCCAAGCAGTGCAACAATGACGTTTGCACCGATCGCCGCATTCCATTGGTCCGTTGGCTTTTTGTCCTCTTCCTTTTTGTCCTCTCCCTTTTTGCCCTCTACCTTTTTGTCCTCTCCCTTTTTCTTGTCCTCTCCCTTTTTGTCCTCCTTGCTGTCCTCTTTCTTGTCGGCTTTCGACGAATGCTTTTCTTTCTTGATTTTCACACTACTCATATTTGAATCTATATAAAGCGTTTCTCATCTGGGTCTTTCCTCTTTAATAGCGATTATCAGTCAGCAGTGTGGGTGACGTCGTAGGTCTGCGTGTTTGTTAAACGTCATAAAAGAAGTCAACAGTATGGGTGACGTCATAGCTAGGACTACGTGTTTGCTAAACGTCATAAAAGAAGTCAACAGTATGGGTGACGTCATAGCTAGGACTACGTGTTTGCTAAACGTCATAAAAGAAGTCAACAGTATGGGTGACGTCGTAGCTAGGACTACGTGTTTGCTAAACGTCATAAAAGAAGTCAACAGTATGGGTGACGTCATAGCAGTGATGTGGTCTCGAGACCGAGGTCTTGGTCTCGAGACCGTCTCGAGACCGAAAAAATGCGGTCTTGGTCTTGGTCTCGGTCTCGAATGTGCCGGTCTTGGTCTCGGTCTTGGTCTTTAAAGGTGCGGTCTTGGTCTTGGTCTTGGTCTTAAAGGTGTGGTCTTGGTCTTGGGCGTCTGGTCTCGGTCATTCGCCTTTGGTCTTGGTCTTGCGCCTTTGGTTTGGCCTTTGGTGGGAACTAGAGTGGAGTATTTGTTAAATGTTGTCGATATTTTCGGTTATTCGGGGACTTCTGAGATAGCTTCGATCCGCCTATATATAGCCTATATAGGACAAAGCGAGAGAGGACCGCGAACAGAAGCGACAAGAAAACGTTTAGGCACAGTTAACCATGACCTCTGGTGCTTTAGTGACTAGTTAGGCTTACACCAGTGCTGTCCAACCTTTTTGACACCGCGGGCCACTGAAGAAGTAATTTTTGAAGCCGAGGGCCGCACCAGTCAACTCAAAAGCAGCGACTAAAATTTATTGAAAATTATTAACTGTATTATAATTAATTATGGAGTTATCATAATGAATGCGTCTTGGGAACTGGATTTTGTGTACACATTGTCAAATGATAAGCCAAGTTACGAACGAATAGCTATGCAAGTAGGCCAGTGACTGTCTTTTACTTCATTTTAACAGAAATTGCAAATATTTAGCGAGCTGCGGCGGGCCACTTAGAATCTGCCGGCGGGCCGCATGCGGCCCGCGGGCCGCGGGTTGGACAGCACTGGCTTACACTGATGCAGTTTCTCGAGGCAAAATTAGTAGCCGGGTAAACGATGCAGATCAGGTATTTGGTGGGGAAATTTTTCTCTACTAGCAAAGTTTTTTGTATTCCGCAACACCTGCACCTACTGAGAGTGTGTTTAGCTGTAGTGTGCTCTTCATGAGACCTCGAAGACTTGGGGACAAAAACCATAACTATAAATATAATAAGCATCTGATCTGAATAATGGGAATATGTAACACTACAACTGAGAATTGCGTTTATGGTCTTGAGGCTTAGATCTTGGTCCTGGACAATGCGGTCTTGGTCTCGGTCTCGGTCTTGGACCACGCGGTCTTGGTCTCGGTCTTGGTCTTGGACTTCGCGGTCTTGTTCTCGGTCTTGGTCTTGGAATTTTGGTCTCGTGCACAACACTGCGTCATAGCTAGGATTACGTGTTTGCTAAACGTCATAAAAGAAGTCAACAGTATGGGTGACGTCATAGGTCTACGTTTTTTGGTTAAAAGGTCATAAAAGAGGCCAACACTATGGTTGACGTCATAAAAGAGGTCAACACTATGGTTGACGTCATAAAAGAGGTCAACACTATGGTTGACGTCATAGATCTACGTGTTTGTTAGACGTCATAAAAATCACGATAAATCCCAGAGAATTGGCCTTAAGTATAAATTATGCCAAAGTCACTGGAAAACTCAAATAGGCCTAGAAACTCACTTGCCCGTACTGTCATCAGGACACCCATACTGTACATCACCATATCACTCCCGTCTTTAAATCACTCCATTGGCTGATCCATGGTAATCGGCACCGTACGGTACTCGTAAACTCCAAATTTCTAAAGCGCTACTCTAAAGCTAAGCGCAGGGCACCAGCTTATTCACGAGCGCCAGCTCATCTATCCACTCCTCCACCTTCCAATGCTCCACGGGGGCCCGTGGAGCATTGGATAACATCTGGCACAGAGACCGAGAGGTACCGAGTTCGAGCCCCCGTTGGGCGGTGTAGCGATTAAATCTTATCAAATGCCATGTTTAACTAATTAATTAATATAATACTAGTATAAGCTAGTCAATTACAGTGGCGATATATAAAAGATGTAGTGGCGGTACATAAATATAATATTAGACTAGGTAAGAGGCTTTTAAACGTAATTTAAATGTCACGTGATGTGCTATGTTGCTAAGCGACCAATGACGCTAGGTGGATAGAAACACAGGGACGGTTAAAGACCGGTAATGACAGTTGAGACGTTGCAAGTTGAAGTGAAGGGAGTGGTGAAAAGAATTGCCGAGAAAGGAAGGAAACGGCAGCATCGTTTGAGTTGCGGAGATATACGTGGATCGACTTTATTAGGAGCGATCACGGTGAATCCAGGATTTAAAATGTTTCGATCGAAGTGAAGTTCGAGCGAACTTTAATCTTGCGAGCGTCGGTGGTAGTGAAGCGTTGCCACGACATTATTCGATGAAGTAAGACGGCGAGATTTGAAGTCAATCGTTCCTGCGTAAGTTAGGAAAGACTGTCATTCTGCTGTAGTTACTGTTGAGAGAAAGTGGATGTGTAACGGAGTAAAACAGTGGGATTGTTAAGTCATTCGTTCCGGCGTAAGCTTGGAAGGACTAACATTCAACTGGAATTACTGTTGCGAGGTTGTTTGGGAGCGATCGTCATTCGGAGCCAACTGCGAGCCAATTGGACGGTTAGTTGCGAGGAATTTAAAGCGTGAGACTATCTTCCTACGTGTGGATTCGGATATTTCTACGCTACCTTGACTTTCAAAGACGGAGAAGTGATGTACGTATTCGAGACCAGCGATTGAACCTCGAGTATCTACGACTACGTGAGACCAATCCAAGAATTCTTCTACGATAACTTCGACATGGGATCCACGTGCACTTGTAATGGGGAATCAGATAAGCCTCATAATAATCTATTTATTGTAGATTAAATACGCCACTATAGGTAGATAGGATTTGCTGTAATTGTTGTACAGAATTGACTTATATTTTCAATATTAATTTAATCTATTTACTACCATGTGTCCAGTGTCAATATTTTCAACAACACTTATCGTACGTAAGGCCTTCTCAGCCAAGTTCGACTAAGCTAAAAAGCTATATATTAATTATTAGGCTACAACTTTGGGAGCTCATAGTCCAGGATTTGAGAGACTTTATTATGCTTAAGTAAACCGTTAGTTAATTTGCATTAGGATAGTAGTAGATTGATTAGTTTAATTTGAATTATAACGGTACGCATCTGTAGGTCATTTGAAACGGTGCGATTAGATGTTAAATTAAGTGTTACGTCATAGCCATAGAGTACATATAAATAAGAGGTTACATATAGAGCGTCATTAGTATTCGAGGATTTTATATAGCACAAAGCTTTTGATTTATTACTTAGCCGAAACAAAAGTAAGCAAGTAAGATGTCCGTTACTGACTACCAACAGTGGTTACAGATGGGCCAAGATCTCGGAATGGAAGGAGAGGAATTGAAAATTTTTGTACGAGAGAAACAGGCTGAACTGAGAGAAGAGAGAGCCAGAGAGAGAGAAGATAAAAAGGCTACTGAGCGATTAGAAGAAGAGAGAGCTAAGCGGCAAGCAGAGGATGAGCGTGCTAAGCGCCAAATGGAATTAGAAGAAGCTAAGCGGCAAGCAGAGGATGAGCGTGCTAAGCGCCAAATGGAATTAGAAGAAGCTAAGCGGCAAGCAGAGGATGAACGGGCTAAGCGCCAGATGGATTTGGAATTAAAGAAAATTGAGGCAGAAATTAAAATCAAAGAGATTGAAGCAAGGGCGACTGCTGATCGTCAACAAAATAGAGGCAGTAATGTAATGTTTGTAAATGATAATGAAGAAGGAAATAGTGGAAATAATGGAAGGGGAATGAGAGACATTAAATTTCCCAATTTTAATGAAAACAAGGATTGCTTAGACGCATATTTATTAAGATTTGAAAGGACAGTGGAGGCGTACGAGATTCCGCAAAAACTTTGGTCCTTAACACTAGCTAGACATCTAGAAGGGAAAGCCTTAGAAGTCTACCAGAGATTATCTTCTAGAGAGGCACAAAATTATGAATGTCTTAAAGAACAATTGCTCAAGAGGTTTAGATTGACAGAAGGCGGTTACAGACAAAAATTTAGAGAAAGCCGAATTGAAATTGGAGAGAATTGTTCTCAATTTTTGGAAAGATTGAGGAGATACCTTAGACAGTGGATGGCCTTAGCAGGATATGAGGAAACATTTGAAGGGTTAGAGAGTTTAATATTGAAGGAACAATTCTTCACAACCTGCTCACCAGAATTGAAGATCTTTATTAAGGAGAAAGGTAAGATTAAACTCAAGGACATGTTAACTCATGCGGAGGCATACATTGAAGCTCACGGGTACAAACATGGTGATACCAGTATGAGAGTAAAAACAAGGTTCACATTTGACAGAGACCAACATAAAGTATTTGAAGAAAGAACCAAGGATAAGTTTACCAATGCAACAAATAGGTTCAAAGCTGCTAATGAATGGCATGGTGAAACCAATAGGAGTAGGGTAAATAACAGAGATTTTCACAAAGAAGGAACACAGAGCAATGAGAAGGGAATTGTCTGTTATGTCTGTAAAATAGCTGGTCACAAGGCATACAACTGCCCAAATAAATTCAAAGGACATGTTAAGCATACAGCTGCAGCTATTCAAGTGTTTGAGAATAGTAGACATAAGATAATGAATAGTCGAGGTAGATGTGGTGTAATGTGTAGATCAGAATCAGATAATTGGAGGATTCCACAGATTAGGACAAGTGAAGCAAGTGAGAAAGTAACAAGTGCTTTTGTCATGGATATGGATTGTCATGATCTGCATAGGTCAAGTAATGTCAATTCACAGCACTGGGTCAAACTGAATGGAATAGAATCAGAGTGTTTATACGATTCAGGTGCTACGTGTTGTGTTGTCAAGAGAAGCCTGATAGACAATTCAGCATTGACGGGTAAAGAAACATTATGCACACTAATTGATGGAAGTACCAAGTTATTTCCCACAGCAAATGTTATAATCGAGGGAGAATATTTCACCGGACAAATAGAAGCCCTTGTAATGGAAGATCCTGTAAAACCTGTTATAATAGGGAAGATAAATGGAGTAAGGTATTTACTAGGAAAAGATAAAACGGCAGAAGTAAATTTGGAAAGTGATACGTGTAGTAGAGCCGAGGTAGACATTGAAACAAACACAGGTCAAAACAAATACTCGGAGATACACAAGCATACAGAAAGCAGTAGAGAAGAGGATATACACATAGATCGTGATGTCACCGTGACAGATGACGTCATCGAAGAATGTAAACATCGACTCACGATGGCCGCTGTTGAGACGAGAGAGGCGAGCGCTAAAGTCGAAAAGTTTAGACCTCTAAAATACGCGAAATTACCCGATCTTAAAGTAACTCCTGAGGAGATTAAAAGATTACAAATGGAGGACGAAACTCTAAAGAAGTACATGGAGATAGCCGATCAGACAAAAGATGTAGAAGAGCAGACAGGCAAGATAAGATTTGTCAAAGAAAATGGATTACTGTATAGACTGTACAAGGAAATCCTAAAAGACGAAATTAAGTTACAGTTAATGGTTCCAAAGACACTTCGAGATAAGGTAATGTTGATCGCACATTGTTCTCTTTTATCTGCACATCTAGGAATAACGAAGACATTGAGTAAGATTACTAATGACTTCTATTGGCCGTCAATAAATCAGGATGTACGTAGATACGTGCTTAGTTGCGATACTTGTCAGAGAGCTGTAGACAAGAAGGTGAATTATAGGGCACCGATGGGACATTTACCAATAGTGGATGTACCCTTCAACCATATCTGTGTTGACATAATAGGTCCTGTAAATCCAATGTCAGTCAGGGGGTACAGATACGTGTTGACCATAATAGATTTGAGCACTAGGTATCCAGAAGCCATACCTTTAAAAGGAATTAGTACAGAAGAAGTGGTTGAGGCATTATTCAGTGTTTATTGTCGAATGGGTATACCACAAAAGATCCATACCGACAGAGGAAGTCAGTTCACATCAGAATTAATGGCAGATGTGAACAGGTTGTTGCTAATCAAGCACACCATGACTAGCCCTTACCACGCAATGGGAAACGGATGTGTCGAGAGACTGAATGGTACAATTAAGGCGACACTAAGAAAGCTGATAGGTGAACAACCAAAAGAGTGGGATAGGTATTTAACACCTCTCTTATTTGCATTGAGAGATACGGTACACGAAAGCCACGGGTTCACTCCATTTGAATTAGTATTCGGTAGATCATGTCGAGGGCCGGTTAAAATTCTAAAAGAATTGTGGACTAATGGAACTGTAGAAGAGGAGATTAAAGATGCATACACTTATGTACTTGAATTGAGGGAGAGAATAGATGAAACATGTGTATTGGCACAGAAGGCTATCAGTCAGTCACAGTTGAAGAACAAGAAGTATTATGACAAGAAGTCGAGAAATAGGAAACTTGAAATTGGAGATAAAGTATTATTGTTATTGCCGACCAGCAACAACAAACTACTTATGCAATGGCAAGGTCCATTAATCGTACGAGACAAAGTAGGAGAGTATGATTATAGAGTTGAAGATAATAATGGAAGGATTAAGACATACCACATCAACATGCTAAAGAAATACATAGACAGGAGAGACATGTTAGAGGAGAAAGCAAATGTTGAAAAAGATAGAACAGGTGAAGCAGAAGTAGTTGCTTATGTGTCAGCGGTAGTACATGATGGAGAAATAGGAATAGATGGAGAGGAAGAGATCCTAGAGTTATATAACAGTAAACAAAAGGAGAATTATAAGGATGTTGATATAAACCCAGACTTGAGTGAAAAACAAAAAGGAGATATGATGAGATTATTAGAAGAATATAGCGATATATTTTCTGATGTACCAGGGAAGACAGATCTTGTTGAACATGAGATTAAGTTAACTAGTACAGAACCAACTCGATCAAAAGCATACCCAACTCCATATCATTTACAGAAAGAAATAGATAAAGAGATAGAGTTAATGTTGAACAATGGGATAATAGAGAGATCTGAATCAGCATATGCTGCACCACTAGTAGTAGTGAAGAAATCAGATGGGTCGAATAGACTCTGTTGTAACTACAAACAGTTAAACAAGATAACAGTATTTGATCCGGAACCCATGATGTCGAACGAAGAGGTTTTTAATAAATTGAGTGGGAGCAAGATATACAGTAAATTCGATTTTTGCAAAGGTTACTGGCAAATACCAATGGCAGAAAACTCACAGGATTATACGACTTTTATTTGCGCCAATGGAATGTTTAAATTCAAAGTCATGCCATTCGGCTTAATAAACAGTGCTTCAAGTTATAATAGGATGATAAGAAAGGTCCTATATGGAACAAAGAATCTGGAAAGTTATGTAGATGACATACTAGCGCATACGGTGGAATGGGATGATCACATGAATGTGTTAAGAGAATTTTTCAAACGAGTAAGGAAGGCTAAACTTACTTTGAAACCAAAGAAATGTTCATTAGGGTACGGGAAGGTAGATTTTCTGGGGCACACACTCAAAGGTAGTGAAATAAGTCCTAAGGTAGAATCGATAGATAAGATAGTGGATATGCCGAGGCCACAGAATAAGAAACAGGTGAGAAGTTTCTTAGGCGCAGTGAATTATTATAGGAAGTTCATTCCTCATTGTGCTGAATTAATGGCACCATTATCTGACTTGACTAAGAAACAGTCACCAAACGTAGTAGATTGGACACCAATACTGGAGAAATCATTTGTAAAGCTGAAGGAGGCGTTAGCAAGTAAACCTATAGTGAGGTTACCTGACTTAAGTAAGGAATTTACGATTCAGACGGATGCGTCTGGTATAGGAATAGGTTGTGTGTTAATGCAGAAATACGAGGATGTAAATCACCCTATTGCATACGCAAGTAGGAAGTTACTAGATAGAGAAAGAAGATATTCAGTGGAAGAAAGAGAATGTTTAGCCATAATGTGGGGCATTGAGAAGTTTGATAGGTATCTATTTGGGAAACAGTTTGTGATTGAAACAGATCATTGCGGATTGCAATACATGAAGGAAGGGAGAATGAAGAATGCTAGAGTGATGAGGTGGAGTCTTGCATTACAGAATTATTGCTTCAAAATCAATTATATCAAAGGATGTAACAATGTGATATCTGATTACTTGAGTAGGGGATCAGTTTAGAATTAAGATTTATTAAGATAGGTAAG
The DNA here is from genome assembly GCA_020284085.1 of Aporrectodea caliginosa. Taxonomy (NCBI): domain Eukaryota; kingdom Metazoa; phylum Annelida; class Clitellata; order Crassiclitellata; family Lumbricidae; genus Aporrectodea; species Aporrectodea caliginosa. The sequence goes on from JACEVL010001018.1 coordinate 429,688, forward strand.
AAAGTAAGGTATATAGATGTATATAGAATAAGTAGAAATATGTTAAATTTAGATGAGATAGTTTGTTAGTAAGTATGTTTAAATAGTTATTCTTGTTTAAATTAGTGAATGACAAGTCATTTGATAAGTTGGTTAGAGATAGAAAGCCTGTAAACAGTCTTTTTAAGAGGGGGCCTATTTGTAGCGATTAAATCTTATCAAATGCCATGTTTAACTAATTAATTAATATAATACTAGTATAAGCTAGTCAATTACAGTGGCGATATATAAAAGATGTAGTGGCGGTACATAAATATAATATTAGACTAGGTAAGAGGCTTTTAAACGTAATTTAAATGTCACGTGATGTGCTATGTTGCTAAGCGACCAATGACGCTAGGTGGATAGAAACACAGGGACGGTTAAAGACCGGTAATGACAGTTGAGACGTTGCAAGTTGAAGTGAAGGGAGTGGTGAAAAGAATTGCCGAGAAAGGAAGGAAACGGCAGCATCGTTTGAGTTGCGGAGATATACGTGGATCGACTTTATTAGGAGCGATCACGGTGAATCCAGGATTTAAAATGTTTCGATCGAAGTGAAGTTCGAGCGAACTTTAATCTTGCGAGCGTCGGTGGTAGTGAAGCGTTGCCACGACATTATTCGATGAAGTAAGACGGCGAGATTTGAAGTCAATCGTTCCTGCGTAAGTTAGGAAAGACTGTCATTCTGCTGTAGTTACTGTTGAGAGAAAGTGGATGTGTAACGGAGTAAAACAGTGGGATTGTTAAGTCATTCGTTCCGGCGTAAGCTTGGAAGGACTAACATTCAACTGGAATTACTGTTGCGAGGTTGTTTGGGAGCGATCGTCATTCGGAGCCAACTGCGAGCCAATTGGACGGTTAGTTGCGAGGAATTTAAAGCGTGAGACTATCTTCCTACGTGTGGATTCGGATATTTCTACGCTACCTTGACTTTCAAAGACGGAGAAGTGATGTACGTATTCGAGACCAGCGATTGAACCTCGAGTATCTACGACTACGTGAGACCAATCCAAGAATTCTTCTACGATAACTTCGACATGGGATCCACGTGCACTTGTAATGGGGAATCAGATAAGCCTCATAATAATCTATTTATTGTAGATTAAATACGCCACTATAGGTAGATAGGATTTGCTGTAATTGTTGTACAGAATTGACTTATATTTTCAATATTAATTTAATCTATTTACTACCATGTGTCCAGTGTCAATATTTTCAACAACACTTATCGTACGTAAGGCCTTCTCAGCCAAGTTCGACTAAGCTAAAAAGCTATATATTAATTATTAGGCTACAGGCGGATATGCTTTGTAGGCTGCTATTAGCGCCGTTGTATTGCAGGCTGTCTGTTCTGTTAGTAGTTAAGATTTAAATTGCATAACATGTAAATGTACAGCGCAGTGCGTTTGTCAGGCGCATATTAAAGAAAAGATATTATTATTATTATTATTATTATTATTATTATTATTATTATTATTATTATTATTATTATTAATCTCCCACTCTAGACAAAACCCGTCGTATCGACTCCTCTGCCTCCTCTCACTGGCCATCCCTGCTCTTCCGACAACCGTTCCTTACTTATGGCATAGCTCTGGACAACCCTTTTGACACGACGCAGCGCTCGTGAATAAGCGGGTGCCCTGCGCATTGGATAACACACTGGCATAGAGAGCGAGATCGATCGAGGTACCGAGATTGAGGTCCATAGGCGGGCGTGCTTTCTAGGCTGCTATTAGCGCCGTGTATTGCAGGCTGTCTGTTCTGTTAGTTGCCAAATTAAGATTTATGTCTTCTGTCATTTGTATTCTTGTGAATTGTTTAATTGTCATAACATGTAGGCTAAATGTACAGCGTCAGCGCAGTGCGTTTGTCAGGCGCTTCATTAAAGAAAAGATATTATTATTATTAGTAGCAGACATTTGGCGATTTCATATTTAGGATATCAGAATTTTCCTTAATGCCAGCGTTGCCCTACACCGCATGTGCATTTTAATTCAACAATCATTTTGAAAGTTTAACTTATTATCATACTTCGTTCACTCATTCATTAGTCCATTGTCATTAAAACCAGTGTGACCACTCCTTGGAATTTATTCCAAGATCTTGGGATTTAAGGGGTCAACTTGGGATCTGGGGATTTTGCGTAGCAATCTTGGGATTTGTTTTCTAAGGTTTACAGACAAGTTTTTACTGTGCTTTTCAACAGTGGCAGCCAATCAGATTAGAAAACACTCGCTCAGAGGTTCTGTCTAAAGACGTTTATTATTATTGTTACTTGTAAACGTTGTAATTTGTTAATTCAATGTTATACTCCGGTTTTTCTTTGCCAGTTCTTAGCTAGGCATTTTTGTGAATAATTGTGATTGTTAAACCGCATTTCATATTTCATCACAACTTTTTCGTTTTCACTAACTTGGGATATTTTGGCACACTTTTGGCCAATCTTGGGATGTTTTTGAGAAGAGCTTGGAATTTAAGAAAATGGAGTGCTCGCATTGATTAAACCGGAAGTGTCTAGTACGCGTCGCGAGTGAATATCTATACAACTTCCGGACATAAATAAGCCCGTTGTCTTTAAATTTATCCGTTATATTTGCGTTTTATATTGCAAATTTATTCAATCTGTACTTCTCATTGCACATATGTATGTGATTTGGAGGGACGGGTTGTTTTGTATGGTTTTTGGTGAGTTTGAGGGATTTCTTTGTGATGCCGTTACAAAGGAATGAATGGATGGCGGTTTTTATAGCGCTATGATACCATCTGACTCTGCAGTTTACTTATTTTTACTATGCGCTTAAATAATACAGAATCAGAAACTTGTTTAGTTGCATTATTAATTGCTGTAAGACGTTGTCCAGCATTGCATATGATTTAATATGGAAGATAGTATGGTAAACTTGCGCTTTAGGGGTTCCGAATAATGACACCCATATTGGAGAAATGTATTATAAGAGATCACACATTGACACTAATCATCCTAGTTCAATGGAAGAAGAGTAGCGCTAAATGCCGTCATGAGGGTCGGTTAGGGTCAGGTTAAGCGTTGTGAGGGTCAGGGTTAGGGTTTGTGTTGTCATTAGAAAATCTTCAAAATCGGGACCCCTAAAGCGCAAGTTTACCGATAGTAAAGATACGGCTTAACATTGATTGTAGGAAACTAAACACAACTACGTAAACTTGATCTTATAAGAGCTCATAGGAAAATTTATAAAAGTATGTCACAAGAATTTATTTGCTTGAAAGGATGCTGTTAGTGATTGTATCTGCATAATATGTAATCACTGTAATAGTCCTTATAACTTTGAACTTAACAGGTTCAGCAAGTAGGTAATCTTAGGCAAAATGAAGATTCCATTGCCATCTAAGGTGACACCAAAAGCCCGCAAGAGGAGAACAAGACGATTGTGGTCAAGACCACGTCGTCCTCTAGTTCCTCGGGAGTACTTGCGCTTGCCGACACGTGAGACTCTGACATACGCAGAGGCACAGAAATTCGTTGACGTTGAGACCGATGGCGAAATTCATCGACTAAACATCTGTGAACCGTTGGAATATATACCAGAAAATGTGTTTAATGACGAACTGGGTGAAGCTGATGAGGTCGTATCATCAGGAATAGTGACTTCTCCGACTGTTGCATCCATATCCTCTTTATGTGCTGAGGACAGCTGTTCAATGTCCGCTTCTTCCAAGCTTCCACAGCCTGTTGTTCGAGTGGTTGAAGGCGTTCATCCAACTAAGGCACCGTACAAACGACAGATTTCGTACTTCAGAAATATAGAAAAGACACCGGAGGAATTGAACGAAGAGGTTGAATACGACATGGATGAGGAGGTCAGTGTATCTTGCCGAACAGTTTTCAGTTTTTTATTATTATTATGATTATTATTATTAGTAGTAGTACTTAATACTAGTACTGTTATTAGCCTCAAGGTACATATGATCCACAAGAAGTTATTACTATAATTATTGAAACCTATTATCATGAATACAACAATTGAAGATTATTATTATTGAATTTTTTTGCATTTTAATCTGCTAAAATCACATTATTGTAGAAGATCCTGAAAAAAATAAAAGCAACAATTTTTAATACAAATAGATCACCTTCTACTGTTGCCATCTGGCGAATGGATTTAGCTTGTTTTACATGTATAGAAAGCTCTGAATGTCTATTGTTAGATTTATTAACTTTATAACCTTACTTTTCAAAAACCAAGTGCTCAATCATTGCCGGAATTCCAAGACTAGCTTCAAAATTTTTAAATACTTTCTAGTGTATACAATGATTGCAATTCTCAATTTTGGTATTCAGTCTCTCGTTGTTAGGATATCGTAGTGAGTGATCCATAATCCTCTGCTGCATTTCATTATGTAATTCTCCAGGATGTGGCATGGCTGAGACGTCTTAACGAACTGAGGCGCAAGGAGAAGCTGGTTCCTCTGTTGGACGACAGCTTTGAAACGGTCATCGATCGGATCGAAAAGGAGGCATTCTTGTTGACAGTTGCTGGCGGCAGGGAGTTCAGCGTTCCAGGCATCGTCTGCGATATCTGCATGGACAGCGAGTACCAGAGTTCGAACGTCATTCTCACGTGCGACACCTGTAACATGGCCGTGCACCAGGACTGCTACGGGATTCCGTATTTACCGGAGGGGCAGTGGTCGTGCAAGAAGTGTCTCAAGTCGCCGAACACGCCGATCGACTGTTGTCTGTGTCCGGTTAAGGACGGTCCTTTGAAACAGACAGATGATGGACGTTGGGCCCACGTGCTCTGTGCATTCTGGGTGCCCGAGGTCGGCTTTGGCAGTGCTGTCTATTTAGAACCGGTGGAAAAAATCGACCGGGTTCCCGGGTCGCGATTCCAGCTGAGGTGCGACATATGTAAGCTGCAGGGCAAGGGTGCATGCATCAAGTGCCAAGCGTCAAACTGTGACAATTCATTCCATGCGACGTGCGCAATGAAAGGCGGCCTCTTCATGAAAATGGAGGTGGTGCCGGAAAACGGGTCCAGGATGAATTACCGAAAGACTTTCTTCTGCAACCAGCATCGGCCGGTTGAAGCCGGTTTTTACCAGTCAAGCGCCAGTGTTGGAACTGGAGGTGCTGACGACGACGCATCACGAAGTTCGTTACCCGGCTCAAGCACGAAAGCTTCCAGTCGTTCAAAATCGAAAAAGTCAAAGAAGTCGGTCGCTGAACAGCCGCGAAGTCCACCTGCAATGCCTGTTCCAACCATTCCGTCAAAACGGTAAGTGTGGCAGTCTTATCAAAGTCCAGTGCATTGTAGGACTTACCATAGACTTCCCAGTAGCAATTCCTACTGCTCAGTGGCAGAGGAACATGTGCTCAAATAATATGCCAAGGTTCATAAGATGGAATCTCCTCAGCATGCTCAAACCTGCAACCTTTAGGAATCCAGCAATGGCCAGCATGCTAACGAAATAGTCCTCCATGTCACATGTAAACTGATGGCTGTTATCAATTGATAAAGGACATGGTCGCAGTCATTCCACTTCATGTTCAAAGGGTTTAGTAGAGTTTACAATGAATATATTCCATATATTTCCCGTTTTATGTTTTTATCCCATGTTTAAAATAGACAGCTCAGATGGACAAATTCTTCAATTTCCTCTATGCTGCTTTTTTAATATAATCTTGTTTCTCTCAACGATTACTTTTTCCATAACCAGTGCTTCTGTCGTTGCCCCTATTTGTCTTTAAGGTGGCATTCTTTCTTGCCTTTCCCAGTAAACAAACACTTTCAAACATACATCATGTGAGATTGAACTTTGCGTAACCATGCGGTGTAAGACAGCATTTTCTTCTTGTTTTTTTCTGTTGCTATGCCAGTTAAAGAAACTTCCAGAGTGCAGTCAGTGTACTCATTTAAGAGCTAAGTTCACTAGGTGACACTACTGTAACAGAAATTGTTCTATACCCTTCTGTCTGAGAAGAGATATGAATCCCAAATGCTGGGTGTGCATTTCAGAGTGCTAACCAGCAGACTGTTTTGCAACTTCTTAAGTCGCATCTGTTTAGATCTGTTGGGTAGTCACGTTTAGCGCCTTCGTGAGTTTCTTGTAAGGCGCTATATAAATGGCCATATACATACATACATACATACATACATCTGTAACCTAAGAGTGTAAGTGCCTGACTCATTACCTTATTTTAACCCTAAACATTGGCTTTTACAAATTGAAATTATTTCAACATAGGCTGGCTGCAATTGCCGATCATCTGAACGTTCGCGACAGGCGTCAGCTTGTTACCCGCATCCATTCATACTGGTTACTCAAGCGCCAGTGGAAGAATGGCTATCCGCTGATTCAGCGTCTGCACTTTACCCTGGCTGCTCATCACATGATGCGGGTAAGCATCACTCAGCTCATGTTCATTTAGTGCATTTCTAAAATGCCTATTCTAGTCCAGACTCGGTCAGAGGTGGGTAACTGATTAGATTCTAATCGATTAGCTAATTGATTAGACATACAGCTTATTCTAATTCTAATCAATTAGCAATTTAACTAATTGTACCCATCTCTGGACTTAGTGTTAGAGATGAGTTCTTAAGTCTTGATAAGAAAAATTATTATTAATAAAATAAATTATTTTGTTCTTTATTTATGTATATTTATAACATGCCAGTTGATAATGATGGCGCCTTTGTATAGTTAATCTGTAAGAGGCGCTATATATAAATCTATGGATGTGATACTATAGATACAAATTGACCACCTCCTGGTAAAGAAAATGTGAATAAAGCTGGAAATATATTACTATTGTTGATGAGTAACTTTTATGACACCATTGTCAAATGCACATAGCATCAACTGTATTATATATGTTTGTTTTGATTTCGTAGTCAAGGGACCGGGCAGAGGTGGAAGTTAACGAAAGCGGACTTAAATTCCTGAAGAAACTGCGTCAGGACCTGGAGAAAGTGCGACTTCTACTCGAGTTGATTCGCAAGAGAGAGAAACTAAAGTGCGAACGTGTAGGTCGTTGTGAACTACATTTTAACAATTGCCAATGATTTAGCCATTATTTAGCAATTGCTAATGATTTAACTTTGATTTAGCAACTGCTAATGATTTAGCCATTATTTAGCAATTGCTAATTATTTAACGTTGATTTAGCAATTGCCAATGATTTAGCCATGATTTAGCAATTGCTAGTGTTTTGCCATGATTTAGCAATTGCCAATGATTTAGCCATGATTTAGCAATTGCTAATGATTTGGCCATGATTTAGCAATTGCTAGTGTTTTGCCATGATTTAGCAATTGCCAATGATTTAGCCATGATTTAGCAATTGCTAATGATTTGGCCATGATTTAACAACTTCAGTTATCTTAGCCTCCACATTCGAGTGGATTGCCAGTGTTCACAGTTGCCAGTTATGACTGTTAACTTCCTGCCTGGCTGCATTTTTGTCTGTGTGAGAATATTTGTGCAACAGTAGTGTCTGGTGTTAGATAGCATCACTTTCTCGAGTCTCGTATGTACATCTAAGTGTTTGTATTTCTTAGATCAAGTGGCATGAGATGATCGTCAATCTGCAGCTGCAGCCGTTTGCTGTTCTTCTCAAGCACACTCTCGAACAGCTGCAGGCAAAGGATCCCACCGGAATCTTCGCTTTTCCAGTTCCTGTGTCAGAGGTTTGCTTATGATTCCCGGATAGATACTTTGACTGCAACATCTAGATTTAAAATCAAAACTGAGCATGCTCGTGAATCATGATTAAACATGACATCCATAAATAATGTGAATACCTTATTATGCATTTCACTTTAACGCATGCAAGCATGCCTGGGCCTATGACGACCTTAAAACGGCCCTGGCTGTTAGAAATTAAATTAGATTGAACACAGGCACCAGATAAGCCATCAGAGTAGATTATGCTGAATAATATTTGATTACTGAACTACCAATTTTGAAACTCCAGAAACTCGTGAACGGAGTCACGCTCAGTTACTCATACATTGCGTATCCTGTTGCTTGCCTGCTTCTGAACAGTGTGTTTTTCTAGGTTCCCGATTACCTTGAGCGTATAGTGCATCCGATGGACTTCTCAACGATGCACGAAAAGATCGAAAGTCACGTCTATCAGTCCATGGATGACTTTGAGGCCGACTTTCAGCTGGTGGTCGATAACTGCCTGACCTATAACCAGAAAGGGTCGCCTTTGTACAAGGTGGCCCTCAAACTCAGGGAACAGGTATGCTTGAATTGACTTGTGTGCTAGGGAAAAAATTCATGAAATGTATCTAGTTAAAGAACTACTGGAATTTATTGACATCTTTAAAGATGGGAAAGTACTGGGAGAGTAAAAGGACTCGCGGTATGAGGAGAGAATTTATATAAACTTAAGGAATTTATTGGTATTGAAAGCTGCATAGGGAACCTGCTCTCTAACGTGCTTTTTAATGCACTGCTTTCATCACGTAAATATTTGGGATAGGTGGAGTGGTGTCTATCTATCTATCTATCTATAGAATTTATATAGCGCCCCTTCAAGATAACTACTCAGAGGCGAACCAGGCCCGGTCAAAGAGGAAGGTCTTAAGTAGTCTATAGAAAGAATCAGAGAGGTCTCGCGGGAGAGAACGAAGGTCTGAGGGGTGGCTATTCCAGAAAGAAGGACCAACGATCGAGAAAACCCGACGCTGTCTAGTAGCAGAGCGAGCAACCCCCCTCCAACTGGAATGGCAGAACAAACCCCCCCACTGGCCGACATTAGATTTTGACCTGTTTTCGTGTACTTGATAATCTGTAGGCCTACAATTTCAACCCTCTACTCTGTTTTCACAACTAAAACACTTTTTTACCTAGTGGTTGTATTCTTGCCTTGTAACAGTTCATGAAGAATAGTGTAGTAGCTGCCTCCTTTGAGAAGGTTACAGATTGTTTGTAACAGCTGATTATGGTTCACCAGGTTACACGTATAACAAGATGATACAACTTGCAGTTGTGCATATGAAACTTGCATTCTTATGGACATTATCTGTTACATATAGGGCAACGTTATCATCTCTGCTGCCCGCCGTATGTCAGAGAGGGCCGATTACTGCTTCAAAACAGGGCTGCACCGACTTCACAATGGGGACGTTGTTGTTCGAAATGGCGATATATCTGCAAACCATCAGTGTACAGTTTCTATTTTACTTTTTTTTGAAGATGTAGAGCATGTTTTTCTTTTGCATATTTGAGATGAAGACTATTGAAACTTTGGGTCTACTTTACGTTTGCTAATGGTTTCTGAAATATTTGTTAGTGTAACGGGGTTCATGCCAAAGTTTGTGTCTTTGTCTTGCAATGACTCTGCACCAGATTGTCTTTTATGCATCTTCCTAGTAAATAGCAATGCTTATATGTCTTCTGTGTAAGGGAAATTACAACAGTTTAAGAGATGAATGCAGCAATTTTTAGCAACAAATTGTTATTTATAATTTCCAGAAAATGATGTGCCAATCCTTTGGTTGCTTTACAGTAATAGTTCTGTTTGTTTTAAAGGGTGTCAAACCTTTTTTAATGGTGAGCCAGTGGCAATATTTTCCAACAAGTGGTGGGCCAGGGTACCAAAGGTGGCTGAGCAAAATTGGGTAGAGGTCTGGGAGACCTTGGTGAGACTGTACCCAGAAAATTTTGCAAAACTAAATCTTAAATGGTGTGTTTTTTAGCATATAAACTGTCACATTAGGCTTTTAAAGTCTTAGTTTTAATCTTCATTATCAGTCATGAACATCACAGTAGTCTTTAGGCAAGGCTCGGTGGATCAGAAAAACATTGTCGGCTGACCAGAAATTTTGTCTGGATAATTAAGAAAGATTTTCTTCTAAGTAATGGAGATATTTGTAGTTAGTGGAGTCTCACTGATTAACAACTAATTTACGAAGAATATTTTCAGTGAAGACCGATCACTTTCCCGAAGACGACTTAGAAGGAAAACTCAGGGAACTCCTGAAACGTTTAGACGTCATACAAGTCGTCAGGTCAGGTGAGTGCAGACAGTAACAACAATGAAAGCACTTTCTCTGACAGGTTAACACTCCATTGACGAGCTGCATTGGTTTCCCAGTCACTTTTAGTACACTCTCATCGTTAAAGTGTTGAGTGGCTTTAAATTAATGCGTTTTCACTAATTGCCTAACTTACCTTCTCGTATCTTTACACAGCTTAAATTAATTTACCTGACTTATACTTACCAGTACTTACCTTAAATTGTCTTCCCTTGCATTCACTTACCCTTGCTTACCTTATATTTGCTTACCTTTAATTACATGACCTGTGCTTTCACTTCCTGTATATAGTAGTACAACTCTACTATACAATGCATTGTCTCTTCGATGTTGTATATTTAAAAAAAATCAATCTTTTTCAGTTCATAATGCGTTGTTGGCCAAACGATTGAAAAAGGAGATTGCAACATGCAGGCGGAAGTTGACGATGAGTAGGCAGGACGAGGAGACGACAGATAGCAGCGGTGCTCAACAACAGCAGCAGCAGCATCACAGTAGGTTCACTCTTTCTACACTCTCTTTTGGTCTCTGATTCGTGTGTTGTGCTCAAAAGGTGGAATAGTTGTCTATCGGTAACGCATTTGGTCAACAATCATGCGGTCATGGGTTTGACTTCATGTAATGAACTTAAGCAAGTTGTTTGCACACATGGTGCCTCTGTTACCAAGCAGAATGATTTGGTACCGGCATAAGCTGGGAAGTAATTGGCAAGTCCTGTGGTGCACTGGCCCTCTGTCCGGGACCTTAGGATTCGTCCATTTCTGGCTTGAGGGGTGTAGGGAAGGAAGTGAGTGACTCCCCTATGTCCCACGTGTGGGATATGGGACATACTACTTTTTTTACTCGAATGAAAAATGATCTTTACTCTGTTTTGTACCCAAATGAAGATGGTACTCTCTGGTCTGTTTTTGTCTCTGATTCGTGTGTTGCATCCAAATGAAGATGGTTCTGAACTAAACTTAAACAATTACTACTAGATTAAATACATGTAACAATATTTACAGTTGGTTGTCTTTCAGTTTATTACAGTCTTACCTCTTTCAAATTGCTCTTACCTTTTTTAAAATTGCTTATCCTCCATAGGCTGCCTCTGTTTTATGGACTGATTTTCTGAATATTGACATGATTACAGCTTTGTTTTGGTGTGCAATTGGTTGATGCCTTGTGCATTAGACACTGGTCAATAGAATTTACTAATTACAAATACAATTTAACTGTTGTTCAGCTGAGTTCGAACTTTGATTAGTACCGTTCAACTCTCATTTTTTTCTGTTTTCAGATATCCTAAATTCTTGTTCTGTTGCTCTAAACAAGTTCAAGTCTTTGAAAAAGTTATCTCCGAAAACGGTTAACAGCTTGACACGGAGCTGTCGTGTTTCTATAGATGGTCGCCTTGGTCAAGGTAATTAACAATTATTCTTATTCAGACAGGTTGATCAGAAAAACTAAACCTTTACTCGATTTTAAAACCAAACTAATTGTAGAATAGTATGGATGATGAAACAGTTGTAATTAACTGAAGGATAGTCCTAATGTAAGAATTTAAAATTTATTCTAGTACATGTAGTAATTTTTTCCAATTTAATCTGCAGTGTAAATTTTTGAATTTAGTTTTTTGCATTATTGGAAGAATTTACTTTCTACCAGAAAATATAAGGCCTTTGATTTGACCAAATATTTGAATAACCCAGAAAAGCTTTAATTTAACATCAAAGCTCATGTATTAAGTTTTCAAGTATTTCGTCTGAATCCACAAAGCATGGAGTATGTTACAATATCCTTTAACACTTTAACGACGAGCTGCATTGGTTTCCCAGTCGCTTTTAGTACACTGCCCTGGTCAAAGTGTTGATTAACATTGTTCAAAATTTTGAGCAATTTAGTAGTATTGCTTTAAAACGCTAAGAAATCATTCTTCAGTCATGTCAAAGTGCTAAGCGTAATGGTAAACCTCCATACTTCTCTTGACCTTACTTTAACTTACATATTGCCACTGTTGTAAATAACATTTCCTGAATTGCCAGTTCTAGTAATTAATAATAGTGCTAATGATTACTTTTTTGTTTGCCAAAATTCAGATATGGAGCAACTGGTAAAAGGTAGGACTCGAAACTGCATCCGTGGTCGATTAAAATCCGCCGACTCTCTTCTGGAGTCTTCTCCGACAGCTGTAGACAATTGCACTTCTAATGCAACGTCTCATTGCGGTGACAGTGCCGTCGCAACCTTGACGTGTGACGACGATGTTACCGACCGTCGTGGCGTGTCCCACGTCCGCACTCGGCAGGACGCTTTGAATTCGCTCAGAGACGGCAAACGACCACAGACAGAAGCAACCGTTGCTTCCCCGTTGCTCGGTCGAAACGCAATGGACGGTATAGCAATGGCTGGACTGAGTGTCCGCGTCTCGATGTCTCCGAAACTCAACGGTCAGTTGAGCGACCCGAGTCATCTGACGGACTCTTCTGTCGTCACCACTCGTAGCGTCAGCCGCCGGCTCTCGCTCGCCGGTCAAGACGCGGACAGCGTGGCGTCGCGACTGACCGTGAAAAGACAGTTGAGCACCCCGCCTCAGAGCAGTTCTGTCGTTCAGTCACCGCGACAGCGAACTTGTGGCCGGTTTCACATGATCGCACAGCCGATCGTCTTGGCTGCTGATTCCACTGAAAACGATTCGTCGTACGAGTCTTCCTACAGCATGTTGTCGGACTCGGAACTGAGCAAGTGCAACAGTCCAGATAGTCAAAACGGGACTTCGTTGTTTACAGGTGAGTTGTTTTTTTTTGGCAAGGGTGTTGGGGAGGTAAGAAGTAAGTAAGTAAGTATATTCTTCATTAAACCGGTTGCAGAAGAGCCGCACTCCGGTGTACAAACTTCGAAGGGCAAATACAGAATCAATAGGAGTACAGCATTCTTCCTATAAATGTTTGCCTCATATTATTGTCTGTTAGAGTCAGGACCCTGTCGTGAGAATGTGGGCTAAGGGCACAGTTGGTTGATTTCCTCGGTGGAAACAACTTATTAGAGTAAGGTATGATTGGAACTAATAAGAAGGCTCAAGAGTGAAAGTGAGAAAGCAGGACTCTACTTCAATATAAAGAAGACAAAGATCATGACAACAGAGGAGGAGGACAGTTTTGTAGTAGATGGAGAGGAAATATTAACGGTAACTAGCTTCACGTTTTTGGGATCAGTAATAGAAAAAGAGGGAAAGTGTGATATGGAAATAAATCGTAGAGTAGCGATAGGAAAAACTGCAATGAATGGTCTGGAAAAAATATGGAAGGACAAACATGTGAGTATAGACACGAAAAAAAGATTGGTGAAGGCTCTGATCATACCAACAGTAACATACGGCAGTGAGACATGGACAATGACCAAGAAAATGAAAAAAAAGATTAACGCATGCGAAATGTGGATATGGAGGAAGATGCAGAGAATATCATGGAAAGAGAAAAGGACCAACGATTGGGTGCGCATGAGTATCGGAATTGAGAATGAAGAGACACTACAACAAACAGTGCTAAGAGCAAAGTTGAGGTTCTTTGGTCATGTCATGCGATCAGATGGATTGGAAAAGGAAATGATGTTAGCATATGGAGAGGGAAGGAGAAAACAAGGACGACCAAGGAAAAAGTGGATGGACGAGATACATGAAACAACTGGAATGAATTTGGCAGAACTGAGAGATGCGACGGCGGACAGAAGGAAATGGAGAGGCTTGATCATGAAGGTCGCTAGAGTTCCAAGAACTGACAGCACAAGGTAACAAGGTATAATTGGAAAGAAGGTTAAAGTAACTGAGCAAGGTGAATGATCTAGTGGTGCAGATTGATTAACAAAGAAGCTGCCAAACTAGGGAATATGAGGAATTGGTTGATGTTAAGTGGAAAACGTAATGGAATGTACGGAGTAATTGAAAAGCAACCTTTTTAAAGGTGGAAGGAGAACCAGCATCTTATAAACACTATCTACATACTTATATAAACATCTGTAAGTATGTACCATATCACATGTATACATATTGTCATATAAATAAGACCTTGGCTTATTTGACCAACTGACATCTTGTTCGTTTGTAAGTGACTACGGCAAAGAAAACCCGGAGCAATTGTTCTGTGGAGGCCTTAGATACGAGCACTGTGCTGCTTCCAAGGGACGTCGTCTGGGCCAAAAGCAAGGGATATCCATGGTATCCAGCAATGGTTAGAACATGACTCGATACATAGTTCTGGTGTGAGAATATGAATTAATTTCTTACCAGTTCTGCTAGTTTTTTAATGAATTAAATTACTGAATTTTGTAAATTTAAACTTTTCTCTTGAAAAGAGTAGGAGTAACTTTAAAGGGAGAGTAGTAATTTAGAGTTTGTTGGCCATATACATGTAATGTATGTATGTTTACTTCAAAGGTTTTACAAGATGTACTGAGATTTGAATGTTAGGTACCGTAAACATGGTAACAACTGAGCTTGGATGGTTTATGCAAGGTTTTGATTCCTGTGTTGTCTTGCAAAACCAGTGATTTGATAAACACACAAAAGCTAGAAATTAAACATTAGCTCAATTGTAATCTATTTTAGCTACTGCTATGTACCAGTGTGTACTTGTAAACGTTCTATATGATGTGAGGTTGTGTGCTGGTGAGATAAGAATTACTTTTTCGTTGGTGTGCAATTTTCCCATGCTGAAACCTGAAATATAACATGTCTGTTAGAATCACTCTGTGTGTGTAGATTGTAGATCCAGGCAGCTGTTCAGATAACGACGATTCAAAGACAGCACCACCGAAAGAAGTCCTGGCTCATCGGCCCAAGTGTCAGGAACCCGTCTACCTCATTCGATTCTTCGATAAGCGACGTAACTGGTGAGGATTACACTCATTATTAGTACAAAGCAAAGAAATGATGATAGTCAGCTTTCAGAGAGTTTAAAAGGCACCACGTAACCCCAATCAAGAGCTATCACGAGACTTCCATATCAGTTCATTTAATTGGTTTCCTCTGCACGATTGCAACAACCAAATCCAGGCTAAGCTACTGACAAGATAATGTGACCATTTATTTTAATCATGTCAAAATTTAGCAACAATTATCAATGGTGTGTGTACAGAATGATAAATAATTTGTTATGACTATTATTAGGCAAACATTATGACGCAACAAATTGGCAACTTGTCAACATGAGTTTTACAAGGAATTTTCTCTGCATGTGTTTCATGTATAAATTTCCCTAACCTGGATGTGATTTGTCATCGTTAGTTGTTTAAAGGCTTTGGTTTCCTGTTCCCTTTGTATGAAATGCTGGTAGATATTCTAATTCTTCTCTCCTTTCCATGCATTGGTGATAATTCGTTTGTTATTGGTTTTAGGCAGTGGTTGTCTCGCAATAAACTGGAGCCCTTGGGTCTCAACAGTGCGTTCGATACAACGAGAATTATGGAAATCAAACAGTGTAAACTGAGACAGGACGTTCGACGTGCCTATGACGAGGCAACAAAGACTTGCAGCGTAGTTTCGACTCACAAGAACAGCTTTTCAAAATCATAATAAATGCCAAACTAATTTATCTGCTATGTTATAAATAAATAATAATATATAAAATACATGTTCTACACTTTCAATGCTGGTCTGTGCTGCTCTTTTGGGTAAATATTTGTGACCTGTCGAGAGCGTTTTTTCAGTATGGCTGCAAGTGATTATTGTTTTCTGAGATGTTTTGCTATCAATTATATCTTAATTGTTTTGCTACCCTTAGTGGCAATATTATCCCACGGAAATGAAGGAATAGTTTTGGTTATAACTGCTCCTGATGGTGGTAGATTTGTTTTATAGATGTATTTGTTATTATTTTTACCTGAGATGAGTGTCATCCCTAAGAACAAGAAATTGTACTGTAAGTTTTTCGTGGACATCCGGTAGATCTGACTTCGTCCTCTGTGCCATAAGCAGTTTTATTATTATTAGGATTTAAGTGCTCAATGTTGCATTTGGATAGATGGAAGATGCATATTTGAAAGGCATTCCAGAGTTACGTTCTCTGAATATGGACCACATGCTAGGTAACTAAAGAATTTGCGGTGCAGAGAACAGCCAGATTGCAAAGGCAGCAAGTAGGTGGTTTTAGACGAATTGTGGAGCGTTTCTGCCCATTTATTTTCTTTTTTGCAAGTTGCTTTTCCGAACAAAACAGTTGTGAAGTTGCTTTCTGTTACTAGTCTTTAACGTTTTGGTTTCTGAAGTTTTGCATATTGTTTAGTGTTGCACCAGTTTTATGGAATTGACTTTCTCTGCCTGATGCCTGAACCATGTGCAACGCCGTTTTCGTAATGTACAAGTTTCTACATTGGATATATTGTAATCGTAAACTTCAAATTTCTAAAGCGCTTCTCATAAGCTAAGCCCAGAGCACCAGTTTATTCATATTATATGTTAACTTTAGGTAAAGATTATGGGTAATGAAAGCCAATCAAATGGATGGTTGGGCAATGAACCTTGCTTATGCTGTGTAATTACATAGGGAGCCGTGTGGTAATACATTTCAATCTAACCAGGTTGGACTTTGAATCTGAGGTAGGTATTGGATCTATGTTCTTGACTTGAGGGTCATGGAGATGTCTGTGTATATGTGTAATGTATAGTCTTGCGTTCATATACATTTGTGCATGAGATATAGCAGAGATATTAAATTAATAAGAGTTATTAGTATGAAAATGTGCATCTACGGTTATTGCTTTTACACATTTGCCATGCGATTGCTAGGCACAGAAGAAGAGATATAAATAATCGGCCAAAAGTTATTGTAGAATGTTGAAGAAACCTTGTGTTGATTATTTTGATCCTGGTATTCTTAGATATTAGTTTTTCATATGCATCTGTGTAATTTACAGTATAAATCTTTGCTTTGATGCTAAATTTGGAGCCGTGCCGTGGACCAGGTTATAACATTACAGATCATCTGCTTTGTCACATAAAGAGTTCCGTATATACATTTATATTTATTTGCAATGGTTGATTTGTTGTTTATCCATTATGCGAAAATATTTGCATTCTGTAGGTTCAGGCTAAAGCAGTGTTTCACTATATACATCTGGGTTTTTTAGAACCTTTCCATAACCTTTCAGAAAAAGTACTATTCCAACATATGATCTTAGTGTCCATTTATGCAATGTTTACAATGTGTGAAAGCCAGTGGTTCTAAAAGTTTTTCGCTCAAAGGACCAATTTACTGGAGTCAAACTTACAGCGGACCATCGACGTCCTACGGCTCAACGAATAATTTTTTTAATTGTTTATTAATCAAACTGACAAGTACGCAGTAATATTACATGATATAGTAGTAACAGATGATAACAAGTTTAACAGTAGTCGAATTTAACTGTATGGCGGCCTGCAAGGCACCGATCTGTCCTGCTGCTCATTAATAGGGAGTGGAAGGCTGAGTCAACTTTATAGGGCTAGTGGGTATTGAACCTGTGTCCTGATCTTTGTGCCAGAGTGATATGACGGTCAAGATAATAATAATTATACTGAACATTTTCACTATGACATGAACAGGAACATCATCAAAAGCGTAGAATACATGTAGATATAGTATTAGAGAAACAAGGGCAAAACGTTATGTAGCCAACAGGTTCAACCGTACAGTATGTCGAGAGCGACGCTGTGGAAATATTGCATAACTTGCCGCTACAGCCCACCTGACTTGCACTCGCAGACTACGCTTTGAGACCCACCGCATTTATGTAGAGCCTTTTCTGAGCACTTTTTGTGTAGTATTTTTGCATTTGCCATGTTGCTGTACATTTATGTCGAGTCTTCCACGTTAGGTAATGTGAAGACTTTGCTGGAGACAGTTTTTCTTCGATTAGCCAAATGATTCCAGTTTTCTTAAATGAACCAGCAATTGACGAAGAAAGAAGGAGTTTTCCATTAGCGTTCTATGAGGAATTACATATCTCTGTAGCACAGAGCAAAGACTAAACAATTTGATGTCATATATTTAAGTCGTATATGTTATTTATATTTGACTGTTCATTAGTTTTTGTTTATATTTCTTTGCATAGTAGTTTGTGCAGTTTTCACTGAGCAGTCAGAAAGCTCCATCAGTCTGTCTGTACATGTGATATACCTGTTGTGTCTCTTGTATATTTGAAGAAGGACTTTAGTTGATCAATCGAGTTGTAAATAGTTGCTGTTGGGTAGCGCTAAACAGCAGCTCGATGTGAGTTGCACATGTTTAGAGCGAAATACTTCCTTTGATTGTTATATCTGTTATACAAAGTTTGTAGAACCGAGTGTCATGTTGATGTGAGGTGCATATGCGTTAGGGATGAGCCGATTGGCATTTCTTGCCGACTTCCGATTAGTTGGCCTGCTGTTTTGCCGATTACGTATCCAATCCGATTAATTGGCAATATTCATTTTTATTTGGTTCTAGGCACTGTTTGTTACTCAAAAGCCATTTTTTCCGCCATTTTGTAATTTTTTTATGCGTCAACTCACAATTTTTATTATTTTACACAGACTTTCAATGATAAAGATTAGAGATTACCACAGGATGTCACCAAAACAGGTTACTATTTTTTCTATTAATGAAAAAGGGAATTGTTTTTGGTCAAAAATATTACTTCTTTTGGTATTTGGATCAGTAGTCCTTGGATATAATGATTTCGATTAATCGGTCTGGAGCAAAAATCGGTGCACACCGATTTCCTATTTAAGAATCGGTCACACCCTAAGCATCAGCTTGATATGAGGTGCACTCATTTAGAGTGAAATATTTCGTTCGATTGTTCAGTCTGTTATACAAAGTTTGTAGAGCTGCGTCTAATGTTGATGTGAGGTGCATATGCGTAGAGTGAGATAGTTCCTTCGATTGTCAAGTCCATTAGAAAATGTTTGTATTTAAAAGTCGTGTATTTCAAATGGAAATGTGCATCACTGCGTCGGTTCATAACCTGTCGATTGCAGGGTGTAGGTGAATTTCTAGCCAGGTCCACAGAATTAGGATACTGGTTGAATTCATCGTTATTTTGTATCAAGCTAACTTTGCCACTGCCTTGATGTAATCTTTCTTTGTTATACGTTATACATTTGTTGTTGTGTTGAAGTCGTACGTGACGTTAATCTCATTATACGTTGACTAGTTTAAACATTTTCACTTGGCTCAGCTTAATTTCATTCAGTGAATCCTTTCTTTAGTTTGACCAGATTTTAGAAATATCAGGGGTCGTCCATTAATTATGTCAACAAATTTTAGGCAGTTTTTGACCCCCTCCCCTTGTCAACAACTGTCAAACATTGGTGGACCCCCTAAAAATTATGTCAACAATCCCAGACCCCCCTACAAAAAGAAACACAATGGCTCAATACATGTAGAATAATTTTTTAAAAACATTTTACACTAAAAAATGCAATCTCGAATTTCAAATTATATGAGTTTAGTTTATTACCAGCTTTTTAGTAGTATTAAACATTAAGCAATTTATAAATTTTTAGCATTACTTAATGTTTTCGCTACCATTTTGAAGGGTCTGGTTTGATTCATTGGAAAAAAATTTGTTGACGTCAAATTGTACCGAACTCTCCCCCGTTGTCAACAACTGTCAAACTTTTCCAAACCCTCCCCCCATTTTTTGACATAATTAATGGACGACCCTCAGTACCTAGTGGGCTGGACAGTGTAGCGTTTTGTTCCAATCCATACCTCTTGTCTGGTACATACAATGCAGGTCAAAAGAGGTAAAAACACCAATGGAAAATAGAGCAAGCAACCCAATGCCTCATTGGTACCGGTACAAGCAAAGGTTAATTGAACATGCTTCAAATTTCAGTGTTATGGTGAAGCTTAGAAATCTTGAGAATTTGCTAATACAGTTTGGTCTCGTTAACGTGAAGTCCTTGGGAGATATGCTTTACAATTAGAGCGTGTAGACCAGGCCACACGTAAAAAGGAGTAACGCTGATAAAGTCAGTATTTAGTGCTACACTTTAATTCTTGTACAGCGCATTAAGTTGTGCTGTTTGTTAAGTTACTTTGGGACATAGACAACACTTTATGTTAAGCAGAGTGGCTCTTATAATTGTAGTCTGAATTTATGTAGCGCTACTTCAAGAAAAACTCATCAGTGGCGCTCCGACCCAAACCAGTGACATTAGTGTAGAAAAATACTCGGGCGCTTGCAAAACTTTGGAAGGGACAAATTGAGGAGCCCAAGCCGCCGCTGTCGAGAAAGGTGATTCCAGCTGGTGGCTGAACACAGGCAAAGCTTCTGGACTGAGCAGTCTGAGCTGTAGCAGTATTCATACAAGGGACAGTCAGCGCAGACTATGGGCAGCGACCGAAGGGCGCCATGACGATTCCACGACAATACGTCTACAGACTTTTCGTCTACAATTTCTACATAATAATAATAATCAGTGCTTTTTTCTAGAAAAAAAGTTTCCGGAACTCAAAAAATTCACAACAATTATAGGGGCATATTTAAGCTAATATTTCTATTTCATAGATATCAATATCAATAAACACAGAAAGCACTTAAATTAAATTAAAGTATCTAGGTAATTTTAAATAATTTTTTTATTACAAATTTAAATTAACTAAATTATTTTTAATAGCTGAAAAAAGGTTCCGGACCGCTCCGGCTGAAAAAAGCACTGATAATAATAATAATAATACCTATGAGATAGGTAGCAGTGTAAAATTTTTAAAGTCGTCTTTCCCTGTCTCTTGTGCATTATGTGATTTTCTAAATGATAAAAATCAAAGTAACGTTAACATTCACACAGTCAATAAATTTTCAGTGATACCTGTATTTGGGTTTATTTCAGTCTAAACAAATGTTAAATTCTTGGCTGAATTTTTTTACAAACACCTTACAGTTATTCCCCAACAGACTGCACGTGATTTCTTTTCTGCATTTATTTCTTTTTGTTTACTTATTGATTCTATTTCTTATGGAAACCTCAGACAATGATCTGGAGAACCCCACAGGATAACATTTTGGGAAAACATTTTCGTAAGTGACATGGCTGTCAATATATGCCATGCAGCCTCTCAACATGTGTGTATGTATCTCACAGCATGTACATTGTACTTGTATATACAGAATTCATCTAGAAGTCGATATGCTTGATGTAGCGCCTTTAATTAAAAGAAAAGGCAGACAAGCCTAAGTGGCATTAACGTTCATTCAGAACTCAAGGTTCATTGGTAGACAAACAGTGGTCCGATTACTAGATGTCAACACTTGGGGTCTGGGTCCCCCAAACATGGCACAGCACAACCAATGAATTTCCATCCAAAGTGTGCAGCTGACAACATTTGCAGTGTGTGTGTGTGTGTGTGTGTGTGTGTACCATTGTGTGTGTGTGTGTACCATTGTGTGTGTGTGTGTACCATTGTGTGTGTACTACATATGTAGTGGAACACACATATGCATAGTGGTACACACACATACATAGTGGTCTACAAAAAATGTTTTTCTATGTACTGCAATATATGTGCGTGTTCCACCAAGTATGTGTGTGTACCACTGTTTATGTAGGCCTATATGTGTACTGGAGTGTATGTGTGGGTACCATTATGTTTGTGTGTGTGCCGCTGTATGTGAATGCGTGTAACAATATGTATGTGTGCGTGTACCGTTATGTAAAGGTGACACCCTTCTTTAACGTCTTGTAGCAATTAAAATTATTCATAAGCCTGGTTCCGGCGTTTGAAGGGTTTTTGGTCCTGGCGTTTGAAGGGTCTTGCAGATGAAGCGCAAACACACGACACAATTGAATGTCTTTGTACGGTGTTATTTGTCGTTCATATTGACAATTCAAAGCAGAACCTGCCGATACCTTTCGTATTTGACGATTTCTGTAACGATATTATTCATGATCGGTCGAGTGTTGCATGGGAGCAAACAGACAACGAACAACAGTTCACCTGAAGAGTTTCAAATGTGCAGAGCAGATCATTGACATAAAAGCTGAACCAATGTTTAGTATTAGGGCCTAGGGCAAAGGCAAAACTAGCTGTATAAGGTAACATATTGCAGTGTTGTGCACGAGACCAAAATTCCAAGACCGAGACCAGGACCGCGTGGTTCAAGACCAAGACCGAGACCAACCAAGACCGCGTGGTTCAAGACCAAGACCGAGACCAAGACCGCATGGTCCAAGACCAAGACCGCGTGGTCCAAGACCGAGACCAAGACCGCATCATCCAGGACCAAAATCTACGCCTCAAGACCATAAACGCAATTCTCAGTTGTAGTGTCACATATATTCCCATTATTCATATCAGATGCTTATTATATTTATAGTTATGGTTTTTATCCCCAAGTCCTCGAGGTCTCATGAAGAGCACACTACAGCTAAACACTCTCTCAACAGGTTCAGGTGTTGCGGAATAAAAAAAACTTTGCCAGTAGAGAAATATTCCCCCATCTGATCTGCATCGTTTACCCGGCTACTGATTTTGCCTCGAGAAACTGCATCAGTGTAAGCTTAACTATAGTCACTAAAGCACTAGAGGTCATGGTTAACTGTGCCTCAACGTTCTCTTGTCGCTTCTGATAAGAAGCGAACAACGCGGTCCTAGCTCTCTCGCTTTGCCCTATATAGGCGAATTCGAAGCTATCTCAGAAGTCCCTGAATAACCGAAAATATCGACAACATTTAACAAATAATCCACTCTATAGTTCCTACCAAAGGCCAAACCAAAGGCGCAAGACCAAGACCAAAGGCGAATGACCGAGACCAGACGCCCAAGACCAAGACCACACCCTTAAGACCAAGACCAAGTCTGTCTGTCTCTCTCTCTCTCTCTCTGTCTGTCTGTCTGTCTCTCTGTCTGTCTCTCTGTCTCTGTCTCTGTCTCTGTCTCTGTCTGTCTCTGTCTCTGTCTCTGTCTCTGTCTCTGTCTCTGTCTCTGTCTCTGTCTCTCTCTCTCTCTGTCTCTCTCTCTCTCTCTCTCTCTCTCTCTCTCTCTCTCTCTCTCTCTCTCTCTCTCTCTCGGTCTCTCTCTGGTCTCCTTATCTATTGGTAACTTCATATAGGACAGGTGGCGCTCCGACGTGTAAACACCAACCTAGCCCTGGCTCGATTTTTCTAATCTTTATCAAATGGTCCTATTTGGGCGCGCTGGGGTTGGGAGCGCCTCTGACTAGCTCCGTTGAACAGGCGCTATACAAATTCAAGTAGGCCTAATGAATGAATGAACTTCCCCCTCCTTTCTAAACACATCCACTTAGTCTGCCTTTTGGATCTTGACATGGAACCGATTTTGACCCTACCTGCCTATCGATTTTTTTTGACTAAGCGCCAGTGAATAAGCTGCTTCCCGCTACCCACCTTGCTTTGAACGCTGTGAAATTTTGTTGATTACGTCTTACGATTACAATTATAAATCAGTCTGGGATCGTGAGAAGACTGCATGGAGTGAAAGCCGCTATTGTTACGGGGAGACCAAGTTAGACAAGAACAATCTGTTTACGAGCCGTCTGCAGAACTCCATTCAATCGAAACCAAATTATTATTCATGTATAAACTCGCCCAGAGTACACAAACTCTGCACTTAAATCAACAACGGGGGGAGGTTCTCAATTCAGGGTCTCAATGCTCAGGGACAGCCTACCGATTGTAGGCCTAAACGTAAACTTCAGGCCGACAGACGACACAGACGGTAGGTCATTAGAAGGTCAGACGGTAATTGGAAGGTCATTTGAAGGTCAGACGAAACAGACGGTAGGCTAATTGGAAGGTCATTTAGACAAGACAATTGGAGGGTCATTATTTTGCAGGTCAGTTGATGGTCAACGATGAAAACAGAGCATCGCATGGACAAGGTAGCAATCTACGAGTGTATCACGGAGGGAATGAAACCGTCGGACTACATATAGCGCCTTTAAGAGGTCCTGCGAAGGCGCTATATGAATTTAATCGAATCTAAGAACTTCTATAGCGCCACCGTAATGATGTTCAAGGAACCATTTGATGGTCGCGACCACTAAACAAAGTCGTCGCACAAGCCAACTTCTTTGGCGAGTTCAGTCGAAAGCCAAGAAGGAAGCAGAAGAGAAGCGGAAACTTCCTTGTATGTAATAATAATCTTCGTTTATTATTTCAAACTGACACACCGCAGTATGATTACAATTCATTGTATGAACGGATGATCACAAGTTATTACAAAGGTCGAATTTAACTGCTTGGCAGCCATGCAAGGGCCCCCCCATCAAGTCATACTGTTCATTTTACCAACGCCATCTGGCGAATGAAAGACTGAGTCGACCTTGGAAGCGTATAGTGAGAAGCGATTTCGCGTTCGTGCTGACATTCTGCTCTTGGTGCCAGAGTATTACCATTACCCTGAACCCTGTCCCATGTGTATATCGCATAATTATGTGCATGATATACGGCTATGTGAGTAGCCGACTACACAGGTCCGTTATGTATTGCTTTGTGTAATCAAAGCCGCTTAATTGCGTAGGCGGTTTAGAACATTAGGCAGTTCTCACGTGGACAGCAAAATAATGACTCCAGCTCTGCAGCTGTCCAGTGGTCTGTCATAGCTGCACTGTGGTCCGTATCAGCAGGTGCCGTAACATTGCTACCGGTCGACATTCCCGAGTGGGAAAACCATTATAGTATGTAGGCTGCATCTCTGTTATTAAATACCAGTACATTTAGCCAATTTCACACAGTACATGTGAACTTCTGTTATGTGTATAAAAGTCGGTTAAATGCAGAGGTTTAAGACAGTCCCGAGGCTATGCACTTAAGCGGCCTCAACTGTAGGGCCTATAGTCTTTGGGGCCAGTATTTTTTTTCAATTCAATTCATTTATTGATCCCAAGACAAGACAAATACACTTACAAAACAGTAAAGAAAAAGCATTTTCTGCAATCAAAAGTATAAATACAAAAACTTATATACACTGAAGTATATCTAATCAGCCTGAAACAGATTTCAGTAGACTCCTCTAAAGCTTACCGAGAAGATCGCAATTATAGAGGACCTTTACATTTGAATCTAAAGTATATACTACGGACTATCTTCAGTATAGGCTGAAGATAGTCCGTAGTATGCTTGCACGTTAGGAAAGTAAAAGTTATTCGGTTTTTAGTTGACAACCAAGGCAGTGATCCTAGGATGGTGCTATTATAGGCCTATCATATATCCATATTTAATTTTAGTGAATAGCTGCGGCCATGGTATTTTGGACTTCTTGAAGCTTTATCAAGTTAACTTTATGTAGTCTATTGTGCGTATGTATAGCCTAACCCTAGGTATTTTGGACTTCTTGAAGATCAAGCCAATTGTACCTATGTGAGTATTGTGCGTATGTATAGCCTATATAGCCCTAGGCCTATATGTATTCATTCATTCATTCATTTCAGATATTTATATAGCGCCCCTTCAAGATTTCTACTCAGAGGCGCTCCCGACTACAGCGCGGACACTGAATCGGAGTTTCACGCCGAAGCGCATGAGCAATTGCGAGTGAAGGACTTGCCCAGGGTCCCTACGCGGCGGTATGTTTGTTTTATGCACGCACGTAGGTATGTGTAATTAAGTATATTTGTATGACTGTTTGATTGTATTTATGTATACTTTAAAATTGAAGCTTCAAGTTAACTTAATGTATATATGAAAGTATGCTTGTAAGTATGTGTATATGTATGCATAGGTATGTTTGCATGCATTATATAGGTAGTCTAAGTATAATTAAGTATGTAGGCCTATGTATGCCTGTATTTATTTCTGCACACATATGTATCTGGTTATTTGCATGATGCCTTTTAAGAGCCTGTACTGTCGTTGTGACCTCTGGCTTATACAATTTCCCGTTGTAAGACCTCGAAGTTAACCTTTGAACTTCTGAACATTTCACCTGCTGCTCCGTTGACTTCTTTTCTAATCAACCTGAAACAGATTTCAGTAGACTCCTCTAAAGCTTACCGAGAAGGTCGCAATTATAGAGGACCTTTACATTTGAATCTAAAGTGTCACCTTTTCATTTCACATAGTCCCTATATATATTTATATTGTATATATATATATATATATATATTATATATATATATATATTGTTGATCGGTCGGTGTAGAGTGAAATATTCACTCGAGACCGAAGTTCGATGATTGACAGTTTGACATCTGATGTGACTCCTCCCTCCCTCGATAAACGACCGACACTCGCGTCTGCACTCGTGATTTACATGATATAATGAGTGCAGGTCAAATATTGGTAAGCAGGTAGATAAATGTACCTATGTGAATATGTGTTTGTAGCCTATGTATGCTGCATGTATGTATGAATGTATGTATGCGTATGTATGTATGCATATGTATGTATTTATGTATGTATGTATGTATGTATGTATGTTTATATATATATTATATAATATGTACGCGTATGTGTGCATATATATTATTTATGTATGTTTGCATGTATGTATTATATAGGCATATGCATCTATGTGGGCATGTATGTGGGCATGTATGTACGGACTACGTACGTACGAACGTATAACGTTATAAGTATGCCACACCAAACTAACTGTTGGTCGCAGCGCCCCATGTCCCAAACGATCGACATCTCGTGGCGAAGCGAGATCTCCAGAAATTTAATCTGTCATGTTCTAAATTCGTCTCAACATTGACGAACAACAGTTAACACACCATCACATCTCTGCCTGTATGTCCTGTCTATTTGCCTGCCTGCCTGTCTGCCTGCCTTCCTACATGTCTGTCTGTCTGTCTGTCTGTCTAAATTCCTGCCTATCTATATCTGTCTGCCTGTCTATCCGTATATGTCTGTCTGTCTGTCTGTCTGCCTGTCTGCCTGTCTGTCTCTCTGCCTATTTTCTGCGTAGACTGTTTCCGTGCCTTCTCGGTTTTGCCTCTGAACTTTCGTCTGAATTAACATAGGTGCCTATCCTGGTAGGGCTTGCTGCAACCTTCAATCGGTGCTCTAAGCATTATCGTAGTGGCACTACTAGCTAGATCAGTATGGGAATTGTAAAACAATAACTGGGGGTTAGACGTTGATTTATGTGCAGTTTGGGTGTGAAATGTAGACTTTACTATGTGAGCCTAAGAAAGACTGGGGGGGTTGAACTCCCAACCCCCGGCAATTCTCACCCTGTACTAGATTAGATAGTTTAGATTAGAGTAGATTACCTGTGGATTGTGGAATTTCTGTGGCCGCTTCATCCGAAAGATCGATCTACTACAACGCTATATATGTGGCGTTTGATAGTATATCAGACGCAAGAATACATACTTACCTCATCAGTTCATCGCCTCTTCTCTTTCAATTAAAGCGACCGAAACACTCATAGACCTATACTTAATGTGTCTTGTTGCGGAGCACGTAGTTTAGTGTCTCGTTGACTGAGCTATAATAGACATTTGTATAATAATTATTATACAGTTATCCATGGCTGAGCCCTGTCAATTTCTCTTAAAAGAAAATCCAACACAGGTCTTACGCAACCATTATTAGAGGCAAAGATCAATCAGTGACGTCAGCCAATTATAGAAGTGACGTAAACAATATAGATTATTCAGTGACGTACGCCAATTATAGAAATGTAGGCCTAATAAGCAGCTGTTATCGATTGTACGTAAAGTGAAAGTGATATAAACAATAGCATACAGTGACGGAATTATAGAAGTGACGTAAACAATATAGATTATGCATAATACAGTGACGTAAGCAATTATGGAAGTGACGTAAACAGTATAGATTATACAGTGACGTAATCTAATTACGAAGATGTTAACAATATAGATTATACAGTGACGTAAGATGATTATAGAAGTGACGTAAATAATATAGATAATACAGTGACGTATAAGCATATTATAGAAGTGACGTAAACAGTATAGATTATACAGTGACGTAATCTAATTACAAAGATGTAAATAATATAGATAATACAGTGACGTAAGCTGATTATAGAAGTGACGCAAACAATATGGACAATATTTAGACTATCATAATAATATTTATTCTTTAATGCCCTACAGTCCTCAGTGCAACGACGTCACAGATTATATCATCAGTGCATCGTGTTTAGTATGTATAGTAGGCCTACGTATTACTATTACGTAATATAATAAAAAAAATTATAAGTATACCAGCTAGTTTAAGCAGTGTGTTTGTTCAGTAGGCCTATATATTTCCGATCGCACAGCTTGTGTCATCGTAACTCTCGAAACGTTGTAATTCATACCAGCTAGATTCGATAACAAAAATATCTTAGGCTAATGCCACGAAGAGATTCTATACTATCGGGACTGTTACGAATTTATAATTGTAAACATTGTAATAATTCATGCCAGGGTAAGAATCTCTTCATATAAAGAACAGACTACGCTATCTAGGCCCTATACTGTTGTGAATATACAATATTTCGACAGCTGCGGTCACTCGGGCTATTCAACGACGATGTCGTAACAAAGATAGTTCGCGTCACCCTTCTCCAGTGCCCAGGTTTTGTGACTGGCATCCACCTGAGTACAGCAGTGGAGGAGTGGCACTGTACTATGGCATGCATGGACCTCTATATGTTGTGTAGGAGTGCATAATGCTCACGTGGAAGGTACTACACTGGTAATGCGTTTAACGTTTAATCTCTGCGTTTGGTATTCGAATCCCGCTGCGTCTATCGTTCATGTGAAATCATTCGTTGTCAATTCATGTAGCTCATATAGCCCTGTTTTGTTCTTGTTCTTCTCCTCCTCCTCCTCCTCTTCCTCCTCCTTTCTCCTCTTACACCTCATGTGCCGAACCTGTAGGCACAAGGTTTGTTAGAAATGCGCTACATAAGGTCTGATGGCAGAGGATACCTTTGATTTCTAAAAATAGCCTCACTTCCGGAAAAGATAACTCTCTCTGTGCTTTGTCGGTGATGGTGGTGCATAGTACATAGTACATACCCACAATCCACAGGTAATCTACTTGTCGATGAGAGCGGTGATAAAAAGCAGTTTTATTGTGGTTAAACTGGTAAATGGCCGAAAATAAGGGTTGCTTTACACGCCGACGTGACCGTGGATGAAGCAGGGAAACCATTTTCGGACGGATGTCAAGTTATTCTTGTTGAAAACTTTGGATCAAGTTTGGCTCCAAATTGTTTGTGCAAGGCTGCCATTTTGGATTGGTGCCAACGGAAATTTTGGGGAGATAGTGATAAATTTCTGGAAAAGGGATCTTTCAATTGATACAGGGAGTATAAGATTTCGATTCTTTACGATACGGTTTTAGCCCGGTTCAGTGCTAGAAACCTCCGAGATATTTTGGTAGAGCTGTTCTATTAAAATGTGCATAGTTTAAGTAAGGAAAATTACTGGCGATAAGTAACGCTCAGTTTTATCAAAGAAACCGTCGATAGCTAGATTTAACTGTGAAATACTTAAAAATAAGTAAGAAAACAGACAAGTAGTATTTGTGGACATTCTTTTGATTTATTCTCACGAACTGTGAACTTGATTTGTTTAATTTAACAGTCTTAAATGGCTACATCTGATCTTGCAATGCATCGCAACTCTGACGAATTGTTAGACATAATTGTTAATAATCCTGAATTAAAACGCAAATATCTAATCAAATATGGAGATTCTCTTTGTGACTTGATCAGTGAGAGTAGTGTTGAGCTCCCAGACCGCAGAAGTGAGGAAGGAGTTCGAAACCCAGTTCTGGATGGCCGACAGCTCCCTTCCCATGCAGATCTAAAAATAGATACACAAGTAAGTAAGCACAAGACTGTGCTCGGGGCCACAACGCACCCAAAATTATCCCAGCGGGGGATGGTTGCTCTTAATTCAGGAGCCGTGGACATACACTCGCGCATCTTGGTACCAAATATAGAAGAACCCGAAGGAATTACTGACCTAGAGGTAGCCACCCTATTGGTAGGGATAGGGCAGATTGATAACAGGGCAGAAAGGTCACAAGAGGTTACAAGGGAATATAGAGGCTTACCTAACTCCTGGGATGGGACCTATCTGAAGGCTCCGACACAGCGGCGTGGGTTGGCCTATGACCCGAGGGAGGGTCACGATTTGGAGAGGGGCCGACACGTTACAATGGGTAACAGCCACGTCACACTCGTACTCTCCCTCCTTCTCCTAATCCTCTCCTCCTCCTCATATTCCTCGTTCTCTTCCTCCCTCCTCCCTCTTTTCTTCTTCTTCTTATTCTCCTCCCTCCTCCTCTTCTTCCTCCTTCTCCTCTTACACCTCATACTCTCCTCCCTCCTTCTCCTCCTCCTTCTCCTAATCCTCTCCTCCTCATATTCCTCTCTCTCTTCCCTCCCTCCTCCTCCTCCCTCCCTCCTCCTCCTTCTTCTTTCTTTTTCTTCTTCTCCTCGTCCCTCCTCCTCCTCCTCCTCCTTCTCCTCTTCCTCTTCCTTCGTGTAACATACTTATTAGGCCTATAAGCAAAAGTACAGCCCATTTGCAATATTATAGTTGTCATTGTCTTTGCGATTCAGCTATAGTCAACCCCAGCACACGATAACTATCATTCAGGACAGATAGGCCTAACCATATATCTCCTAATTCAGGCTTGAATTAATCCCTCCCAGGGGAGGGGTCATCCACACGGATCCTTCCTCTCCACTTGTTTCTGCCACCAGTATCTTCTCTCTTCAGTCTGAGAAACTTAAGGTCTTGTTGAATCATGTCTGCCCATTTCTTCTTCTGTCGTCCCCGACAATAGCGTGCGGTGACCTCTGCTGTCATAATTCTTTTCATGCCGTTTTTATCCTATAGATAGTCCTTACTGTTGTTCATAAAGACGTGTTATATATAACGGCCTAACTACCTTAGTAACCGTAGGCACATTATAGGCTCATAATTATAGACTTAAATATTTCTACAGTAACTTATATTACATATTTCTTCAATCATTTGTCAAGAGACCTGATCAAGTAGGCCTATAATTATATAACTGTCCAAAATTCCTTAGGCCTTCGTACCTGTATACAGATAAAGACAGAAAGACAAAAAGGCATACACAGACAGACACACAGAGATCAAAAGCGCAGTCCGTTTGTTGAAGTTCAAAAATAGTCCTCTCTAATTTATCTCAGCTCATTAATTATCAAATGAGATCAAAATGTTAATTGAAACGAATGAAATTTTGACCGAAGACGACCTCAGCGATACGAAGAATAATGATGACTCTCTCAAACCATGAAGGCTTACTGGTCGATCAATAACGTACATGCATTGCATACATACACATATATGCATATACTCATACATAGGTCTACATACGTACGTATGGCCGTATGATACGTACATACGTACATACGTACATACGTGCACATACATGATATACATACATACATACATATATATAGTTATTATTACATACATACATACATACATACATACATACATACATACATACATACATACATACATACATGCATGCATGTATACAATACATGTAACATAGGGTATGTACTATGTACATACATGCATACATAGTTACATACATATTATAGCGCATGACATCGTTAAAAACATACATACATACATACATACATACATACAGGACATACATACATGCATACATACATACATACATACACACATACATACATACATACATACATACATACATACAGACACACATGCACATTAGATATTAATTATAGCAGAGCTGATTAGTTAATTGCTATCACCGTGTGAACAACGCTGACATTGACAACAGTAGGCTAGGTGAATTATATTGCTACTGATACTGCATTATACTAACATTGGGCCTCTATCATTTTTACCAGTTTTCCCATAGTAAACTAAAATCTAATTTTTCCTGGTAAAAATCCAGAATTTTACCCTTAAAAATCATTTCACATTACTGCTGGAGCTTAATATTTATTAGAGTCTGATGGTAACTATGCTAATTATCATCATTATAATTTACTGACCCCGGAGGTATGGCGGTCTGAGCAGCTCGAGCCATTCAGCTGCCCTAAGTCAGCGCTTCCTAATTCTTCTTAGCCTAATTTTTGAGTGTCACGGACCGGCACAAATTTTCCCACTGCAAGAGGACCGATGCCAAATTAGGTCCTGGACTCCTATCCTACTAATTATTTATCTGTTTCGTTTCCTATCAGTTGGATTCCTCAAAATTTTAAAAGGAAATTTATCTAAATGCATGTTTTGCCAATTCTATGACTCTATTGCCCTTAAAATGCTAACCTAATAATTTGTCAGGACTGTTTAAAATATACTAGCCATATCTTGATTTCCGAGAGACAATTTGATTAGTTTCGTGACTCACTTTGCGGAGTCCGCAATGCGGACCGGCAACTGAGGGTTCGGGGACCGGCACCGGTTCGCGGACCACCACTTGGGAAGCACTGCCCTAAGTGCACTCAGCTTTACTGACCTTCAGCTGTGCCCCCCTAACTTTTCCAATCAAGCCCCCCCCCCCACACTGGGGATGCCCAAATCCCTCCCCAAAAAACAAATTTTTAGCCAGCCCGCAGT
>JACEVL010001019.1:0-35000 GCA_020284085.1 Aporrectodea caliginosa
ACAAGAACAAATTTTCCATTAATCAGCACAACACCGTCCTCTGTCCTGCGTAGGTCCCCCTTGGAACAGCCTTCCGGTAAACAATCGCACACCTTCTGTTAACTCGCTCCAAGTACATGTGACACTTGCGTCGTTTGATAAGACGTCCCTATTTCTTAGACAGCCATGTTCACAGCTCTTTTGAGAGTTTCTAATAAATGCGCTCTATAAAAGTCCAGATACAAAAAAGATGAGAAAGGAGATGAATAGCCATGGGAGGTCAAAGAAGTCGACGGGGCACCCAGAAACCGTAGATGATTGTGCGGAGGGGAGACGATAGGGCCAAGGCCCAAGTGTCAGGCTCACATTGTCTACGATCGGAAGAGAGCTATATCGAAGGAGAAACGACTCGACACAAAAGTCGTCCCGTTAAACTCATCCGTCAAGTCATCACCCTGACCCATATAAAATATATTATATATACACTATATAATATATGATACATAATATATAACACATAATATATGCTATATAATGCATAATCCAAAATATTTAAAGCAATAGGCCTATATACAGTATATATATTATATATATTTAATATGATACATAATATATAGCACATGATATTTAATATATAGTGCATAATCCCAAATATATAGGGCAACGTATATGATACATAGTACTCGGTAAGCCGCGCTCTTGCAACTTAATCAGAAATCGGACGAATAATTCGTCATCCTAGAGTACATGTAGGTCGAACGATTGATAGCGTTTCAGCGGAAATTGCTGCTTTGGCGTTCGAAGCAGGACTAACGGAATTTACCGGAAGCCATCTGCTTTCTGAAGATGTTCTTCTTGGCAACTGTAGAGAGGCCTCTTCCTCTTCGAACGTATTTGAATTAGGCCTACTATTCTTAGAAAATCAGAAGGTCTCAAGGACGCAACATAAATTATATCCACTACACCTCATATTGTTAGAAGAAGAGAAACACAGACAGCTAAAGAAAGAGACCAATAGGCAGCTGAAGCAAAGGACCATTAAGGCTAAAGAAAGAGACCCATAGACAGCTGACGAAAAGGACCAATAAACAGCTAGAGCAAAAAGACCAATAAACAGCTAGAGCGAAAGGACCAATAAACAGCTAGAGCAAAAAGACCAATAAACAGCTAGAGCAAAAGGACCAATAAACAGCTAGAGCAAAAGGACCAATAAACAGCTAGAGCAAAAGGACCAATAAACAGCTAGAGCAAAAAGACCAATAAACAGCTAGAGCAAAAGGACCAATAAACAGCTAGAGCAAAAAGACCAATAAACAGCTAGAGCAAAAGGACCAATAAACAGCTAGAGCAAAAAGACCAATAAACAGCTAGAGCAAAAGGACCAATAAACAGCTAGAGCAAAAGGACCAATAAACAGCTAGAGCAAAAGGACCAATAAACAGCTAGAGCAAAAGGACCAATAAACAGCTAGAGCAAAAAGACCAATAAACAGCTAGAGCAAAAGGACCAATAAACAGCTAGAGCAAAAAGACCAATAAACAGCTAGAGCAAAAGGACCAATAAACAGCTAGAGCAAAAAGACCAATAAACAGCTAGAGCAAAAGGACCAATAAACAGCTAGAGCAAAAGGACCAATAAACAGCTAGAGCAAAAGGACCAATAAACAGCTAGAGCAAAAGGACCAATAAACAGCTAGAGCAAAAGGACCAATAAACAGCTAGAGCAAAAGGACCAATAAACAGCTAGAGCAAAAGGACCAATAAACAGCTAGAGCAAAAGGACCAATAAACAGCTAGAGCAAAAGGACCAATAAACAGCTAGAGCAAAAGGACCAATAAACAGCTAGAGCAAAAGGACCAATAAACAGCTAGAGCAAAAGGACCAATAAACAGCTAGAGCAAAAGGACCAATAAACAGCTAGAGCAAAAGGACCAATAAACAGCTAGAGCAAAAAGACCAATAAACAGCTAGAGCAAAAAGACCAATAAACAGCTAGAGCAAAAGGACCAATAAACAGCTAGCAAAAAGCAAAGAGCAAAAAGACCAATAAACAGCTAGAGCAAAAAGACCAATAAACAGCTAGAGCAAAAGGACCAATAAACAGCTAGAGCAAAAGGACCAATAAACAGCTAGAGCAAAAGGACCAATAAACAGCTAGAGCAAAAGGACCAATAAACAGCTAGAGCAAAAGGACCAATAAACAGCTAGAGCAAAAAGACCAATAAACAGCTAGAGCAAAAGGACCAATAAACAGCTAAAGAAATGGACCAACAGACAGCTAAAGCAAAGGACCATTAAGGCTAAAGAAAGAGACCAATAAACAGCTGAAGTAGAGAACCCACAAACAGCAGAAACAATAACCTAAAAACAAGTATTACAAGAACCTACAAACAGCTAAAGCAAGGGCCCATTGAACAGCTAAGGCAATAGACAGACAAGGGACCCACAGACAGTTACATTCATTCATTTCATTCATTTCAGATATTTATATAGCACCCCTTCAAGATTTCTACTCAGAGGCGCTCCCGACTACAGCGCGGACACTGAATCGGAGTTTCACGCCGAAGCGCATGAGCAATTGCGAGTGAAGGACTTGCCCAGGGTCCCTACGCGGCAGCTTGAGGTGGATTCGAACCCGCAACCCTCCGGCTGCAAGGCACCGAACATACCTCTACACCACCACCCCCACAGTCACAGCAGGCAACCAATATACATCTAAAGCAAAGAACCCACAAACAGCTGAAACAAGGGACTAACGAAAAAGCTAATGCAAGGACCTGCAAAAAGCTGAAACAGAAGACTTGCAAACAGCTGCAGCCAAACGCAGGAGAATGGATAACGTTGACTAACATTGACTACGTGCTGCTCATCTAAATAAAAGATCTACGGACTCCATTGAAGGAAAGAGAACGAAAAAGATGACTAAAAGCAAAGAAAAGAGGAAGAGATGAAGAACTAATTGAAATTATCGACCTCCTTATTAGTCAAAGGCAAACTCTCTCTCCGAATCACTCCATCTTCTCTTTTGTTTTCCAGTCAATCCATCTGTCAACTCCACGTAGTCGGGATCTGCTCGTCTAGCGATATGAGTAGAAACCTCCAGACCAGTTATTCTGTTTACTTGTCTGCTTGTTTGCCTACTGGATGCACGTCTGTCTATTCTTCCGAGAGCGAGACAGACAGACAGAGCGACAGTGAGACAGGGTGAGAGAGAGAGACACAGAGAGACAGAGACAGACAGACAGAGACAGAGAGAGACAGAGACAGAGAGAGAGACAGACAGAGACAGACAGAGAGACAGACAGAGAGCGAGAGAGAGAGAGAGAAGAGAGAGAGAGAGAGAGAGAGAGAGAGAGAGAGAGAGAGAGAGAGAGAGAGAGAGAGAGAGAGAGAGAGAGAGAGAGAGAGAGAGAGAGAGAGAGAGAGAGAGAGAGAGCCCGAGCGAGGTCAGGGACAAGCATAAAATGATTTTTGGAGGTACTAACTAGAGGCGCAATATGAAGTGAATTCGTACACACACATGGGGAAATGGGGTTTGAGTGACCCCTCGATGTTTCCTTGCACATCTGGTCTTTGTTATTTGCGCTGGCTTTCAAAATTCAAACAGAAGTTAGAAATGACCGGCGTGTCTTTCCTGGCATCCGCATTTGCCCCATATGAAAGTCCTGAAGTCCTGTCTTGAAACTCCATTTATCCGCACAATAGCTGCGCAATAACTGTGGAAGTGTGCATTTTAAAGGACATTTCAATCATCTATTTAATTTTGTTCACGCTTGAATTAAATCATGTCTCTGGCTCGAAACTCTTATAACAGTCTATGTTAGATGAAGATTGCGCAATCACTTATCAGCTTAGATAATTGATCGATAGTGAAGTTATATTGCTCCCCAGTGCAATTGACTAAACCAGCCGCAGCATATCAATCTATGAAATAGTGACCCTGCAAAGCGGGATCTTGGTCCTTTTAGGGTTTTGTTTCCCTGTTGTTCCCTGATAGCCCTCAGTTTTACTTAATTGTCTCTATTTCATTTGAACTGATTTGTCTAGTTTGTTTGTTGGGACAAATAAAATTTATGGTCATGGTTATGGCTATGTTTTTCTTGAGCTAAAAAGTTTCATCTTTGTATTCGCATGTTGAACAATTCACTGTCGCAAAACGTTTTAGTTATCAAAACGGAGTTAGAGTGTCGAAAATATTACACATTACTGAAGTACACAAACCCAGGGCTAAATCCATGTTAATAGGTTGCACACGAAACAAATGACGACTCGTGGGGTATTGTAGTTTCCTGACCTTCAAAATATTTTCGGTAGACCCTAACTTAGCGGAGGGGGTAAGGAAAAGAGCCGGGGTGTTTCCCCAACCCCAACCCCCCGACAGCCAAACGCTGCTCCTCACCGTAAATTTTGGTATTATTCTGCGCAGACGCTCATTGTAGTTTCAACACACGAACTGTTGAGAAAACAAGTAGATGGTTACAGAGAGCAATAAATCATTTGTCAACGCATTAGAGCACAGAGAAAAAAGCAGGAAGCCAGCTTTGCGAGCCGACAGAGAACCTGCTTTTGCATAGCGCATATACACAAGCTGGCATATGTATTTTCATATATATTATTATATTCATGTTTACATCAGTGTGCATAATGTCAGCAGGTCAGCAAAGTTCTAC
This sequence comes from Aporrectodea caliginosa, assembly GCA_020284085.1. Lineage (NCBI taxonomy): Eukaryota > Metazoa > Annelida > Clitellata > Crassiclitellata > Lumbricidae > Aporrectodea > Aporrectodea caliginosa. The sequence continues at coordinate 4,650 of JACEVL010001019.1, forward strand.
GGAGCATAACCGAATATAATAATAGTAATATAAATTATTGTCACTAATGGGTGGGTCAATAAAATATTTCCAATATAGCCAATTTTCAGGATTTACAGAGGAAAGGTTTCAACAATTCCTGAAAATTTCACTGAAAACGTTTCATTGCTTAAAACATTTACAGCTGTTTAAATATATTCTACGCCGTATTTTCAAAAGTACGCTGAAAAATGGACAGTCACTTGTAATTTTGTTGAAAAATCTTTATCATTAGGACTGAGCATCAATCGATGGAGCAGAGCAATTGTGATTGAAGTACTTGCCCAAGTCCTTCATTCACAGTAAACGTCTCAGCGGAAACTCGAACCCGTGCTCTTCACGACAAGGCGAACGTTATAAGTTGAGACCCGAAAGTAACGTTTCGTCCTTGAAGATCTGCAGTATACACGGCGTCCAGAAAGCGGGACTCACAAGATGTATTACGATGCCTGAGGTTCTTTCCAAAATCGGGTCAATGCATTTGAAAGATTCGTTTGTGTCAATTTTCGCAGTTGATAATGTTATTCAGGTCCGCAATTGCCCATCCTTTTTATGCAAATTATGCAAATTGAGACCCGAAAGTAACGTTTCGTCCTTGAAGATCTGCAGTATACACGGCGTCCAGAAAGCGGGACTCACAAGATGTATTACGATGCCTGAGGTTCTTTCCAAAATCGGGTCAATGCATTTGAAAGATTCGTTTGTGTCAATTTTCGCAGTTGATAATGTTATTCAGGTCCGCAATTGCCCATCCTTTTTATGCAAATTATGCAAATCTGAAAGCGAGCGGTAAGGGAAGACTGCACCCTCTCCCGCTTTGTCCCTCTATCCCTCCATTCCTCTCTCCACCTGTCCTTCTATCCCTGTCAATATCATTCTCATTTTGACATCAATATTTTCCAATTCTGCATGCGAAGGCCTACCTGCACTGATCGCCACTAGGAGTTGGAGTTAGCGAAAGTTACTATGTAATAGCATGACGGCTTTTCAATGGACAATTTATAAACAATACGAATCCGTAATAATGGATAAGAAAAAAGCTTCTCTTTTAAAAGAAATTTGACAGATTATTGCTCGTAAATCGACTTAATTAGCAGTTCTTTTTTCTGTACACAGTGTATAAATAAAAAGCGTGGAGTTGGCAAATTCTGTCGTTGCCCTGCCTGCACTGCCTCCCTGCAAGGCCCTTCCATCTCTATTGTCGCCGAAACGGCTTATCTGACTGATTTTTTACAACAGAAACGACTAGAGTTCTATGTGTAGCGAGACTTGCATGGTTCCGTGGCAGTATACAAAGTCGTCATAACGGTTGAATGGCGAACCGCCACATTGTCTGCAGTCGATTTATAGGCGCCTTTGTCTTAATATGGCAGTTTATAGGAATCAAGTCTTCTATGCTTTATATATACAGATTACACACATGCACACACACAAACACACCTAGGCACGCGCGCACACACGCATACAAACATACACACACACACACTCTCTCTCTCTCTCTCTCTCTCTCTCTCTCTCTCTCTCACACACACACACACACACACACACACACACACACACAAATACAAATACACACACACACATATATATATATATATATGTATATATAATTTACGCACGCGCATGCGCACACGCACACACACGCGCGCACATGCACTATCACATACACATCTCTATATATATATATATATTCACGCACGCGCATGCGCACACATGCACGCACTCGCGCGTACACTCATATATATATATATATATATTAAATATATATATATTCATATATATATATGCGACCTATGCTGTTAAACAACCAGTCTATAACTGGTCATACATTATCCGCGCAATTTTACAAACCGTATGTAGCCTACAGTCTTCTGATATTATGCACTACTTTTATGCGCATATATATAGCGCAATAATTCAAATGAGATCGGCTGCAGTTATAGGGACATGTATATATACAAACATATACTCACAGGAACTAATTTCTGAGTAAAGCCATATAATGGTCTCCATTGGACGATGAATTAAAGGCAACGCCCCTGGGCGACCATATACAATGAAGTATAAAGGCAAGTATATTGGCGTGAAGAGTAACAGCTTGCCAAACTCAATGGCTTCGTTTGGTGAAGATACTGCGGCATAATTTCCACTGTGATGCTGCGATGCATTCCCATTAGTAGAGTAATCCGAAGTTGCCAAGCTGCTTTTCATTACTACCTAAAGCCGTGTACATGTAAGTCTATTGTTGCAGCTCTAAGAAATTACGTCGTTGAATAGGTCCACAATTATACAGCCAGACATATTTCGATCCATCAAGCTTAGTCTGTATAATCAGGTAGGAAACTAGGAATAGGGAAATCAGTCTCCGCGTATTGGTCGTCTGGAATTTGCCCTGATTACGGTTTGGTTTTGTGGCGCCATCGGTTGATGCCTTTTGGGGCCCGATAGCGCATTGGATAACACACTGGCATAGAGAGCGAGAGGTACCGAGATCTAGATCCGTAGGCGGACATGCTTTGTAGGCTGCTATTAGCGCCGTGTATAATTGCAGGCTGTCTGTTCTGTTAGTAGTTAAGATTTATGTCTTCTGTCATTTGTGTTCTTGTGAATTGTTTCAATTGCATAACTGTACACTGTAACCGGTTGCGGTTTGTCAACCGGATTGTTTCAATAAAGAATATTATTATTTGTGCATTGTACCTGATTGTAACTGCGAGCGGTACAAGTTACTAATTACAACTACAGTATATAGAGGTTTACACTTTATCAGATAATCTGAGACTTGTATCCATCCACTCGCGTTGTGTCTATAGTGTATGTTGGCAATTTTAGTGACTATTGTGCCAACAACTGCGCTATAACTTATAGCCGTACTAACTTAGGTGGTCTTGGAAACTCCGCCACCGGACATCCGTGCATTGGACTTCCGTGCTTAGTGCCAGCTGGTGCCAGTGCCAAGCCTGGGCGAAGGAGGAGGGCGACGCTAATGGTCTATGTTGCTACACAGTGTCGTTAAACAGAAATACCCACTGGTCTTAGAAATCACCTCGAAGAATGTTTTAAAAATATTTCCTCAAACTGCATCGTCGATTGACCAACTGACTTCATCGACTATAACCGTCCCTCCATCCTTCTGTCCCTGCTCCGCCTTTCTGTCCCTCTATACCTCTAACTCCCTCTCCTTCCGTCCCTCTATCCCTATCTCTCATCTTACCTTCGGGCCCTCCTCCTTCTCTCCCGTTCTGTCAAACCTTTCTTCCATTCCTCTCTTCCCTCTCTCCGTCTGTCCACATCTATGGCCGACCGTCCGTCCCTCCATCTCTCTTTCCTTCTGTTCTTCCGACCATCCATCCTTCTCTCCACCTCTGTCCTTCTGGGCCTCCATTCTTCTCTTCCTCTTTCCCTCCGTCCTTGCCTGCCCCCATCACCCAGCCTCCCTCCCTTACTCTTTCGCTGCCTCTCTGTCTCCATACTTTACTGCATTCTCATTCACTCCCTCAATCCCAACACTTCCTCCTCCTCCTCCTTCTCCTTCTCTCTCCTCTCCTCCTCTTCCTCCTCCTTCTTCTTCTCCTCTTCTTCCTTCTCCTTCTCCTCCTCCTCATCTTCTTCTCCCCCTCCTCCCTCTCCTACTCCTCTCCCTCTCCTTCCTCCTTCTCTTCCTCCTCCTCCTCCTCCTCCTTCTTCTCCTTCTCCTGCTCCCTCCTCCTCCTCCTTCTTCCTCTTCCTTCTTCTTCTCCTCCTCCTCTTTTTCCTTCTGTCCCTCCTCCTCCCTCTCCTCCTCCTTCTCCTTCTTCTCCTCCTCCTCCTCTCTTCTTCCTTCTTCCCCTCCTCCTCCCTCTTCTCCTCCTACTCTTCCTCCTCCCTCTTCCTTCTCCTTCTCCTTCTCCCTTCCTTCTCTTCTCCTTCTCCTCCTCCTCCTTCTCCTTCTCCTTCTCCTTCTTCTTCTCCTCCTCTTCCTCTTCCTCGTCCTCCTCCTCGTCCTCCTCCTCCTCGTCTCCTCCTTCCTTCTCCTTCTCCTCTTCTTCCTTCTTCCCCTCCTCCTCCTCTCTCCTCCTCCTCCTCTATCTGTTCTCTTCTCAGACATTCTTCTCGTTGCCTGTCTCACTCGCTCACTCAATCACTGGTAGGTAAGAATAAGGAGTGGCTGTGAGAGATATCGTGACCGGTGCAATGTGCCGTGCGCGGTATCGAAATAGACCTCGTCTTGACACACGCTGAGATATAATGAAGAAATATGGTTCCGCTATACAGTGGAAGACAATGCTAACAACATGGTTGTAGCTGATACCTGTTCCGCACAGGCAATAACAATAGAAATATATATATCACTATGTACATCTATATCATTGAGTGTCTTGATACATGTACATGCGGGGTTTCTGCCGGGGGACGCCCCGACTGTCGATGGCCTGGCCAGCCGAGCCGATGACGTGTTGTTCAACGCCATCATAAATGATCCCGGGCATGTCTTACGTCGAATGTGCCAGGAGCGACCGATAAGTCGATATGACCTCCGACCTAGGCCCCACCCTTTCGTCATTCCAGCAAAGGACAGCAAGAACTTTCTACCGCGCATGCTGCACAAAAACACTTACTAGCTGCCCTGTGTGGTCTCACATCCCATAGTGTATAAGAATCCAAAACATTAACAATACATTATCCTGGACAGATATGAACAATATCCATATCCTATAACTTGTCAAGGCTCTTTACTTATAACCATAAGTTACGCACTTTTGTCGTTGGCTGCGTTATGACAGCCAGTTTTGAATAAACGAAAATACAATACAATACATACATACATACATGTATACACACATATGCATGCATAGTTGCATACACGGGGGAGTTAAATATTAAATTTAGATTTCTTCTTGCTTACATAGATACATAGGGCCTACATACATATACACATAAGATTACACATGTCATATCTATGCATGCATTATATGAGGAATGTTTATTCATTCATTGGGGAATTTATATAGCGCCCCTTCAAGGAAACTGCTCAGAGGCGCTTCCGTCTCCAACGCGCCCAAAAAGAACAGTTTTGAGTTTAGTAAGGGAAGTTTCAGGCAGACTCCCAGGGTGTAGACGCAGCTCTTTATGTATGCATGTAAGTGCATGCATGTACGTAATAGACTACTAGTACGTATCCATGTATTTATTATGTAAATATTTTTGTACCGGTATTTAATTTTTCTTTTGTGGTTCCCTGCCTCTAGGAAGGTTCGTACTTCCATTGGCGCTAATCAGCTCATTTCCCAGCCTTTCCTTCAGCTTGCTATAACCCTCCTTCGTCATTCAGTCCATTAGCATCATTCTTTGTCTACTTTTAGGCTTTTCCCCTCCATTCTTCCCTCGATAATACTTCTTAGGAGAGAATATCCCCTCATTATATGACCCAGTCAATTTCTTTGCCGTGTTCTGATTGTTTTTATCAGGGATATTTGTCTTCTACCATTTGTAATACCTCTTCATTTGTCTTTCGTTCCATGCAGCGGACTCTCTCCACCCTTTCGATATATCCACATCTTGAAGGTCTCTAGTCTTTTTATATCCTCCGTCTCATTGTACACGCTTCTGATCTGTATAGTACTACACTTCACATCATAGACCTGACCATTCACTTCTTCAAGTTGTTCAACTTAACTCTCATTAGTTACTTTCTTTTATAGAAGACGTCTTTTCCTATAGCTATTCCTCTCTTTATTTCCACATGGCACTTTGCATCATTTGTGATCGTATTCCCTATAGGTAGCAGAATTTCCCGGCTTGTTCTATTTCCTTTCCATTTATACTGTATTGTATTGCAGGCTGTCTGTTCCGTTAGTAGTTAAGATTTAAATTCATAACATGTAAATGTACAGCGCAGTGCGTTTGTCAGGCGCTTCAATAAAGAAAAGATTATTATTATTATTATTATTACTATAGTGTACCCTGCTGTATCCTCCCCTCTACTTATCCTCGTTATATTTGTCTTTTCATGTCATATTCTGTCGAGATCTTATTCAGTCGATCCATTATTTTCTGTTGTCCCTCCTGGCTGCTCGCCAGCATTGTATGATCGTCTGCAAATCTGAATCCTTTCAGCAATCATCCTCCCACCTCATTCCCTATTGATGGACTCCCTCCATCGCTTCTCGTATTAATTCTTTTCTAGATATACTTGTGTAGCTGCTACAGAGTATTGGCGAGAGTGGGCATCCTTGTCTCACTCCTCCATCAATCGCTCCTGGTTCAGAATATAGTCCTGTTTCTAGTCTTACTTTCTTACAGGTTTCCTATAAGTCTTCTGTCTTTCCAATCTACCTCCTATTTTTCTTAGCGCAAGCATTAGCCTTTCCATTTGCATCATTGTGATCTACCCTATCAAAAGCCTTTTCGTAATCCACAAAACATAAGTAGATATCCCGACCTTGTAGTAGTAGTTTCTTTCCGCTAGCACTCTATAAGCTTATCATCTCTTGTGCCCTTGCCCCTTCTAAACCCGTGTGGGTCCTCTCCTAAGCAGTCATTTGTTTCCGCACTTGTCTATCCATTCTCTTTGTAAGGACTCGTAGAACGATCTTAGGATGTTAATCATCTGGCCATAGTCTCGTGTTCTACATGTCCTTGCACAACTGTACTATATACTTCCTTTATTGCCCTATCAATTCACTCCGCCCCGTTGTTTTTAATATCTCTGACGGCTGCCAATATATCCTCTTCAAACCTACCCACGGTCTCATATCCTTAAGTCATATTCTTAACCTACCCACGGTCTCATATTCTTAAGTGCGGGGTTTCTGCCGGGGGACGCCCCGACTGTCGATGGCCTGGCCAGCCGAGCCGATGACGTGTTGTTCAAGCGCCATCATAAATGATCTCCCGGGCAAAAGCCTTTTCGTATGTGCCACAAAACATAAGTAGATATGACCTCCGACCTAGGTAGTACCCTTTCTTTCCGCTAGCAAAGGAATGCTCTAACTTTCATCCGCGCTTGCTGCCCTTGCCACTTCTAAACCCGTGTGGGTCCTCTCCTAAGCATCATTTGTTTCCAAAACATTGTCTATATTCTCCTGTACAGACTCGTAGAACGATCTTAGGATGTTAATAACTGGCCATAGTCTCGTGTTCTACATGTCCATGCACAACTGTACTATATACTTCCTTTATTGCCCTATCAATTCACTCCGCCCCGTTGTTTTTAATATCTCTGACGGCTGCCAATATATCCTCTTCAAATACCCACGGTCTCAATTCTCGCTTCGTGCTGTTTCTTCCTGGTAACCGCCTCTGTTGTTTTGTACAGTTCTTCTATTTTATTCCTTCCATCAGATTTTTATTTCCTCTGAGTCTTTTAATAGATTTCCATCTCTATCTTTTATTAAAATTTTCTCCAATCTCATCTTACAAGCCTTTTTATTGTCTTGGTCTTTTTATATTCTAAATCATTGATCAACCAGTTAAGCTATTGGTTTAATTGTTAATTACCGGTATTCTGCTGATGGGCGCGCGCATATAGGGGCAAGATGGGACACTTGCGCCCCCGGAAAATTCATACCTATTTTTAACTACTACTTTTTGGTGTTAACAAATTTTTTTGCACTGAAACACGAAGTTAATCAAAATTAGTTTATATATTGTTTTAAATTATACGTTTTAAAAACCTCTATGAAAATACCCATGTTCTTAATTTCCTGTGTTGCATTTTCCAAGTTCTTGCTAACAAATTTAACCGTGACCATTGTGTTTTGCCCACTCCTGCAAAATATCTGCGGGCGCCCATGATTCTGGGTAGTTGTGTAACTATATAAATTAGATCATTGTAATGAGCAAAGTTGATTAAAAATTAAAATAAGCCAGCCGTGTTTTTTGGCGGGTCTACCTGACCCTTCTCGGCTGACCTTTGACTACTACGATGTATTGCTATTTCAAGTTTCTTTTTTGCTAAGTTTCTTTTGTGATTACTTGGTATGTCTATAAACGGCGCCCTGTCGTTTGCGCGCAGGACGTTTGCGCGCCGTCGTTTGCGCGCAGTCATTTGCGCGCAGCCGGTTGAGCGCAGCAAGAAATGCCCGTCATTTGCGCGCGGGACGTTTGCGCGCGCGCAGTGTGGATTGACTTGTACTATTATGTCTGCCATCTTCGTATGATCAAACAGCGAACTCCTGTATGATGGGTCGGCCTATTTTATTCGCACTTTGATGTGTACTCCTGTTCCTCTTCGCGTATTATAAACCTATAGTATATATCTATCTATTGTTTTTCAACCTATTGTTCTGGTTTTGATTTCGAATATTGTACCTGTCGTCGTCGTATGATCAAACAGCGAACTCCTGTATGATGGGTCGGCCTATTTTATTCGCACTTTGATGTGTACTCCTGTTCCTCTTCGCGTATTATAAACCTATAGTATATATCTATCTATTGTTTTTCAACCTATTGTTCTGGTTTTGATTTCGAATATTGTACCTGTCGTCTTCGTATGATCAAACAGCGAACTCCTGTATGATGGGTCGGCCTATTTTATTCGCACTTTGATGTGTAGTTATTTTGTAGAAAACCAATACAGAGTTTTTGAAATGATTAAAGTGGTTATTTCGTAGATTCTTTTGTTTGCATATTGTGACGGCGCGCGCGCAAATGACTGCGCGCAAACGTCCAACGCGCAAATGACGGTGCGCGCAAATGACTGCGCGCAAACGTCGGCGCGCAAACGTCCTGCGCGCAAATGGGCCGACACCGTCTATAAACATACTGAATTACTTCCATTTGCCTGCAACTTTTCCATGTCATCGCATTCTTCTTCCCACCACTGTTCTCTTGCCTTGTCTGTTGTTTTTTCTTAGTTTGTTGTTTAATCTTCTATATTCTTTTTCGCCGCCTCCATACTTTGATGTTTCCATTTTCTTCTTTTTTCATTTTCTGTATCATCTCTGGCGTTACTCATGGTTTCAAGGAGCTGGACCCGTCTGGTATATATCCCTCCGTCACCTCAGCATCTATAGGATCACACTCTCCTTTAATCTATTCTATGTTTCCTCTTTTAACATCCTCTTTCTTTCCTTCATGTGTTCCTCTATCTTCTCTGATAGTTCTTTGCTCTTCAATTTCAATTTTTCCACATCCCACTTCCACTTTCCAATTTTCCCCCTCCTGATGAATTTTCGTTGAAGGAGCACTGGTTATGGTCCGTAGGTGCGTCAGCTCCATGCAGTACTCTGGAATTCGTAGCACAATTGTCTAGTCAAGAACTAGTCCAGTTGGTATCTAGATTCTCCTTCTCCCACTGAAGCATTCCAGTCTTCGATTATAATTACGTAATCATTCCCTTTGATGTTTTCTGTGGTTTTTTTTCCTCAATTATCTCGTACATACGATCCACCTCTTCTTTCTCATGTACCGTTGTGGGCAAATAAATATTTACAGGGTATTTAGTCATGGGTGTCGATTTATCAGACTAGTCTTGGTATATTTCGATATACGTGTTGTTCTGCAGCTATTACTGTATACACTATATGTTAGCCAGTTTAAGTCCAATGATGTTATGTTAAGGCCTAGCGTAAGCGGCCAGGTGATACCTTTTGTGTACGAATGCATGTATGTATAATTGTATATACTTACTTACGTATGTATATGTATAATTTACAATGTAGGCTATGTATATATATGTGTGTGTGCACTGTGTGTATGTATGCATGTATGCATGTATGTATGTATGCATGTATGTATGTATGTATGTATGTATGTATGTATGTATGTATGTATGTATGTATGTATGTATGTATGTATGTATGTATGTATGTATGTATGTATGTATGTATGTATGTATGTATGTATGTATGTATGTATGTATGTATGTATGTATGTATGTATGTATATGTATGTATGTATGTATGTATGTATGTATGTATGTATGTATGTATGTATGTATGTATGCATGCATGTATGTATGTATATATGTATGTATGTATGTATGTATGTATGTATGTATATGCATATATGTATGTCTGTATGTATGCATATGTACATAATACAGAAAAAACGTCTGACAGAGTTCACCTGTCTGACAGTTCGCTCTGTTTTTGTTGAGTAATGAACCCAGGCGATATTGTTACAAATTAAAAGCTTTTCCTGTACAGCTGCGCTTTTTTCGAATTAATCGGCTCAGGTCAATGCGCTTCCTAACAAGGATAAGCAGACCCATATTTAATTAGATCAGAGGCTGCCGCGGCAGTACAGCCAGTGGTAACGGCGACATGGTTATAAGGATAAGAAACGGTTTGGGTTAACTCTACACCTCTGGAAACGCACAGTCATGCATATAGGCTACACCAAAATGTTTGCACATTCGCTCCCCTCTCTCCTCGGTTTCTCATCGACCTCTCCGCTCCTTGGTCAGGCATAGTCTTTTCTTTCCACGAGTTAGGACCACTATGTCCCAAACTAGATCTTTTGCAACTATTGGGCCCTCCCTATGGAATGCCCTTCCTTCCTCTCTACGTTTTACCATTCTTTCTGGGTCTCTTCCTACAGCCTTCTCCCTCCTCTACTTTTTCTAGGGGTTCTCGCACTGGGAGCACTACTGAATGGCCACTGCTGTGAGTGGCGCTATATAAATTAACAAATACAATACAATACATATATTACAATGCAACACAACTGGAATTTGGCAATTTTCCCACAAGGTCCAGAAGTGTACGCAGGATCGAGGCAAGAGGAAACATTAAGAACCGTTTTACAGACTGGCAGACAGAATTTTCAGTTTAGAGCAGAATTAAGGCTCTTAGTGGAGATCTCTGAGGGGCGCTAACTAAATTCCGATTGATTGATTGATTGATTGATTGATTGATTGATTGATTGATTGATTGATTGATTGATTGATTGATTGATTGATTGATTGATTGATTGATTGATTGATTGATTGATTGATTGATTGATTGATTGATTGATTGATTGATTGATTGATTGATTGATTGATTGATTGATTGATTGATTGATTGATTGATTGATTGATTGATTGATTGATTGATTGATTGATTGATTGATTGATTGATTGATTGATTGATTGATTGATTGATTGATTGATTGATTGATTGATTGATTGATTGATTGATTGATTGAGTTCCAGGTAACATAACGATTGAGCGGAGAGTTCCAGGTGGATCCAGAATTTAACGACAACAAAGGGGTCGTCCATTAATTATGTCAACAAATTTTAGGCAGTTTTTGACCCCTCCCCTTGTCAACAACTGTCAAACATTGAAGGACCCCTAAAAATTATGTCAACAATCCCAGAACCCCCCCCTCTACAAAAGGAAACACAATGGCTAATACATGTGGAATCACTTTTAGATTTTTACACTAAAAAATGCAATCTCGAATTTCAAAATATACGAGTTTAGTTTATTACCAGCTTTTTAGTAGTATTAGACATTAAGCACTTTATACATTTTAGCATTACTTTAATGTTTATAGCAGAATTAAGCTACCATTTTGAAGGGTCTGTGTTGATTCATTGGAAAAAAATTGTTGACGTCAAATTGTACCGAACCCCTCCCCCTTGTCAACAACTGTCAAATTTTTCCAAACCCCCTCCCCCTATTTTGTTGACATAATTAATGGACGACCCCAAAGGCCATTGCCGTCGACGGGAATTATTTGTGGATGGAGGAACCAGCAGAAACTGTGAATGGATATCCAACTCCGCCACTGTTTGTACTCTGGCAGTGCCAGTCCCAAGCCTGGATGAAGAAGGAGGGCGACGCTAATGATCTTTGTTATCACGCAGTGTCGTTAAACTGAAACTACTACTAATGGATATCCGGCTAAAGGCCAGACGTGTGCTATGAACGCCATAGTGTTGTTGATAGTATAAAGAGGATTGCCATTAAAAGACCTTTATTAGCATAGACTATCATCTTACATACTTATTTTTAGAATATTTTCCAAATCCTGCTTTGCTGATACAATATAGGCATTGTTAGGTGGCTGCAGGCCTGCATGCTTGCAAAGTCTTCCTGCATCTGCAGCGCAGAAGGCCAAAAAGCCTTCGTGTTTTTAAAACCAATTGAAAAGCTATTTTACTATCATGTTACTCGTAGCATTATGTGTTGACAGTTGAATGTGTTAAGCACCGTAGAAGTGCTTGCTACTGTCGATGCTATATATTGTCGTATATATATATATATATATATATATATATATATATATATATAAATTGTCGTAGTTAAGAATTGAAGTTTAAGAGATCAGATTAGTCTACTTAACCGCGGTAAGTAACGCGGTAATCGGGAACAACAATTTTGGTTTTACCTCGGTCACCGTCGCGGTAATACCACGGTAATGGAGAATAAGCCAGCGATAAAACCGCGGCAATTGTAACTATTACAGCTCTGTAATATAATTAGATTCGTTACATTGCATAGACTATATTGCAAAAACTTTCGATAAGATAATCTGTTTTCGAGTGTGTGTTTTATTAATTCAATCAGCAATACAAAAATAGCTACGTAAGCTAAAGACAATTTTTTAGTTTTAATTGGTGAAAACATGTTGCGGGGAATAATGATGCAGTCCTTTGGGGATGGGGGTGGAGGTGGGAAGAAAACCTGCGAGATTGGGCGGGGATGGAGACGAAACATGCGGGATGAGGCGAGGATGGGGAAGACTTTCTTTTGCGGGGCGGGGATAGGGACGAGATGGTCTCCCCGCGTTACTGTCTAGTCGGCACATCATAGGCTGTCACGGTAGTGCATATAGCGTTAACGGCGAAAGCTGAAACGCGTCGAGTTTCATCTTGGATGAGTAGGCATGTTGAAGCAATCACTCATACACGCCTACTTCCATATGAGATCTCATGACAGACGCTGGCAAGGACTGACTGATAAATCAGACATGTCTGGTCTCGCCTCCCTCCGAAGGTTCGCGTGTCCCCGGCAACTGAAGCCTGCACTCACTGATGCTGTGGACTCATATATGCGTCTCCGTAATTTGGGTCAAGGCCTTTGTGTTTTTTGACCAGCATGTGGGATCATCATAAACCGCCTCTACGGTCATACTGAATTATATATATACGAAAATACACGTACAGTATATATATATATACACATGTACATATACATCCATACATACTTGTAGATATTTTAATATATATATTAACGTATACATACATACATACATACATACATATATATATACGTTCATATATATATCGTAAATATATATTTCTCAATATATATATATATATATGTTTTTGTTGGTCCGACTGTTTTGAAATGGCTCTCCCTGGAGTTGCGGCTCCTACTGCCGGGATCTTTCCGATACATTTTATAACAGCCTATGGTCTGTCCTTTTCTGCATGGGTTGAGTCGGGAGCATTTCCGAGTAGACAGTTTGAATTGTCGCTCTACAAATTTTCTGAATGAATGAATTTCGGAATGAATTAATGAATAGATAGATAGACAGACGTGTATATGGGTCTACTTGTGTATAATGTGCATGCGCTGAAGAAGAGAGCGAGTCGTATAATTATGTCTGCGTTGAGCAAATGACCAGAAAAGAAACAAGCCCAATTTATTTGACTGTTGGCTCAATGACGACAGATGGAGCTACTGTGCCATGCAAACCAACAAAGCAGCGTGGTCGATCAACTGAACACGCACAGACTTATATGAGTTAATATATATATATATATATATATATATATATATATATATATCGATCGACTGAACACGCACAGACTTATATGAGCATATATATATATATATATATATATATATATATATATACTAGTAGGCCTACAGACATTCATCTATATAGTCACATGCAATTATATTTTTTATGCATTTAGGCCTATGCATGTATGGATGTATGTACGATGTATGTATGCATGTAGGTATGTATACATGCGTATATATGTGTATATGATGTATATATTCGTGTCTCAATGAATGTATCTATGTATGCATGCATCGTGATGTTCATAGAGTCCTGTATGAATATCTTAATATATAAGATAACGTTGACAACCTCGCAATCAGTGGGAGCTGAAGAGATGAATCTGAGGACAATGACAGAATATTTGCTGATCCTTTTCGAAAGCGGTAAATTCTGAGAAACTAGATGATCTATCAAACTGAACAGCAGCAATATCCAACTGAGCAAAAACAAACAACCTTTCGACACGATTACGTGGCTTGACAGTCTTTTGGAGAGTTTCACCCGCCACTCCGCGGTTAACCTAGGACTTCGAAGGCTGCAGCCTATTCAGAGCTTATGCGAGATTTAAATCTATACTATAGGTCTGAAAGTTTGCTCTTCTGTTTGTTTGTCCGTCCGGATATTTGTCTTCACGTCAGGCGGGGCTAAATATGCAAATCAGGCTCGCGAACGGAACGCTCTAGCGATTCGAAATTTTTTTACAAAGCCTTCTTAGAAGAATTTGTAGGTCAACGGTACTATTCTCAACACACAATTAACTTTAAATGCCGATTTATGGACATTTTAAGTTTCGATGTGGTCACATTCAATATAAATAACGGCTGCCATTTGTCTTCACGTCAGGCGGGGCTAAATATGCAAATCAGGCGCATTCGTCATAAAAGCACAATGTCGCCCTGAAAATTACGCTCGCTAGTGGAACACTAAAAACTTAAGAATAAGAAGCCGAGCTTATCGATATCTATGTACATGTATATTGGCCGACTTTTTTTCGTCTACGATATATGTTTAGCCCTGGGGATCAAATAATATATAAGGTAGAGATGACCCGTTCGAAGCCGGGTAACAACGTCTAGTGTACTATATAGAAAGCCAGATATACACACAGAGATTAATCCGCAGGGTGTATCAACTATCATGTATGGGTTAGGCCTAATACACAGGATATATGGTTATCTCCTCCTCCCTCTTATGATACTTGTTTTGTTTATCTCTTGTCGACCTCCATACTCCATCATTTAATGGTGACATTTTTAATTACGTCAGAGGGTAGGCAAACTGTGTGGTTTGGCGCGGCGGAGATGCTACTTCTTAAAAAGAAATAATTATTAATTACCAGTTAAAAAACTACGAGAATAACTCTGAATTTTTAATGCAGTCAAGTTGAATTTGTGAGTAGTCTGGCCAGTGCGTGGACAGTCTCAAATTCTGGCGAGTTTCGACCAGGACTTTGGAGTCTTATATCGAGTCACATGCGACTTTCGTGATAGATACATCCGCTTGCAAAAGCGCAAACAATATAACCAGCTGACGTTCATGCACCCCACGGAGTGCAAGTCAAGTCGATTGTAAGCAGAATTAGGCGCAGATAGACACAAAGTCTCACACGCGGATACAAAGACAGACATAGACACAAAGACAGACAGACATACCCACATGCAGACAGACACACCGACACACCGATTAGTAAACTAGAAGGACATTAACCTGTTTCCTTACAAAACAGTATCTTGAGTCATTCTTGACAGGTCTTGTTTAAGTAAGCATAATAAGTACATAGCCTACATACATGTACATACATAATACATACATACATATATGCATACATACATACATACATACATGCATACGTACATATATACATACATACATACTTTCATACATAAATATATACATACATGCAAATATACATGAAATACATACATGCACACACATACATACACGCATATACACATACATACAGACATTCATAAACACACATATATGCATACATACACACATACATACACAGATATACACATACATACAGACATTCATAAACACACATATATGCATACATACACACGTATATACATACATACATACAATGTCGTATATACATAAATACATACATACATGTATGCATATGTACATATATAAATACACACATACCTACATGCATACTTACATATGCAAGCGTTGTTAGTAGAGTTCATTCGAGAAGTCAGCTAACCCGATATTTAGATAACTTGCAGATAACGAAACTCTTATTTGTCGCTTAGATAATATATTCTCTGATTTGAAAGGGATCGCCAATTATTTTGTCGATAGTCTGTTCAGTACTATGACGGAGTTGTTCCTAAAGCTCGACTGGGGACGCAAGACGTTACTGAGGGGACTAGAGGGAGCGACACCTCGCGGCAGCCGTCGACTTCTTTTCCAGACACGTCCTATCGTCAGCTGCCAGAAGGTGGAGCGGAATTCGTAATTGTAGAAGGCGTAGATGAACGGATTGATGACTGAATTGAAGTAGCCGAGCCAGGTGACGAAGTGTTTCAGGTAGGGGTCAGTGCCGAACGGCGTCGGGAGGAACGGTTCAGAGATGTATATGACGAAGAAGGGAAGCCAGCACAGAACGAAACAACCGATGACTATTGAAACCGTCTTGACCGTCTTACTCTCGCGAAAGATGGCTGAATTCTCGCGTCGGTCTCGCGTCGAGGTCTTCTGGCTCTGACGTGACAGCTGCCGAGCCATCGTCGGCGTTCTCGTGACGTCGGCAAAGCTCCCGTACGACCTTGAGTCGTCCTGGTTCTGCGAACGAGGGTGTCTCCGGATGGATCGGAAGGACGCGTTGAATTCCCCGGTCCTTCGACGGGGTGAGTCAAACAGGCATGCGTCTGGCCCTCTCGATGGGGCATCGCTAGATTTCCTATTCGGTTCTGAGTTTTCCGTTAAAAAGATCCCTGTTGAGTCCGACGTAGTTTTATCGCCGTAAGGGGTCGCTTGCTTCTCGAAACGTAGGGTGTTTCGGCGCGGATTCGAGGCACGGTCCAGGTTTGCGGAGTTCATCTCCGAAGGGTTCTTTGCCCCTGGCGAGACGCAATTATTCCCCTCAGCAGAGGAGCCACTGCCCCCGCTGCGGGTGCTCGCACGGCTGCCGGTGCTGGGCGTCGAGGTTGTAGTGGTGATGCTGACCGTCCTGTTTCTGATCAGACGCGTTGGTAGCGAGTACGAGTGTCTGGTGATGAGGTTCCTGTTGCATAAGACCAGTCCTTGGTATTCCTTGGAATGAGTCTTCCCATGCGCAGACGATTCCGCCTCGATCGTCTGTCGAGGTCCTTTACGGCAGACGCAGTCCAGGGAGGAATGGCGTCGCCGTTTCCAGTTGAAAAACTGCTGTGCGTTTGGTGGAAGTCCTTTCTGATCCTGGGCGTCCGGACCCTGTTTCGTGCGAAGCTCCGATGTGGTGGCAGGTGTCGTGCAATCAGGCAGAGCAGTGGCCTCTGCGACACAAGTCCCAGTTCTAGCGTCAGACCCTGTCGAAGACGGTCTGGCCTCAGGCCCCGCTACAGACAGTCCGGTTTCCGACTCCGAAGAACTTATTCTGATCTCGGTTCCCGTCGTGATCTTCGCGTCAGATTCCAACTCTGAGAGTTGCGTGTAAGGCCTCGTTGGACACAGCCCAGACTCGTGTTCCATCGGGGACCGTCCTCTCTCGTACTCCAGGGAACACGATCTCTGGTAACGTCCCGCTGAGCATGGTCTGGTGCCATTGATGAGTATCGACCGTCTTGCGACGTCAAACCCAGTCGTCGTCTGCCTGTTGTATTGTTCGGCTACAACTCCAGGCGACAAGCTCCAATCGTCGGCCACTGACAGCGAATACGTTCCGCTCCACTGACCGCCTCCGAAACACCCGCAACAGACCGTATCCGACGCGGCGCTTATCACACGCATCGCCTTCGGTCTGAGTCCTGCTGCAAGGCTCCCTCGTTCTTCGTCCTCACCGGAATGGTTGGGACTGAGGGCGGCCACTGGACTGGGAGGAGTGGACCCGGGCCTCGACGACCGCACGCTCGATCCCATGGCGCTGCTGTTTCGCCACCTACGCTGGGCGTTGCGGGCGACGACGAAGATGTTTGCGTAGACAAAGAGCATGATCGCCAGAGGAATGTAGAAGGACCCAAGCGCCGAATAGACGACGTAGCCAGTCTCCTGGATGAGGTCGCAATCGTTCGTCCCTTTTCCGTCCTTCCTCGGTTTATTATGTTCCTTCCAGCCGAGCAGCGGAGGAATGGTGATGATCACGGACAGGACCCAGACGGCTGCGATCATCAGCAGAGCGAGACGCTTGCTACGCTTCGTGGCGCTAGCCAGAGGACGCGTGATGGCGAAGTAGCGGTCGATGCTGATGCAGCAGAGGTTGAGGATGGACGCCGTGCAGAGGAGGACGTCGAGGGTGACGAAGATGGCGCAGATGACTTGGCCGAGGCCCCACGTGTACGTCACCTGGAGCTTGATGGCAAACGGAAGCACGAGGAGTCCGACGAGGAGGTCGGAGAATGCGAGGCTGACGACGAAGAGGTTCGTGATGGTGCGCAGCTTGCGATTCGTGTAGACGCTGACGATGACGAGGATGTTGCCGACGATTGCCGCCAGGGAGATCATGGTTGCCAGGACCCCCAGCAGAACCGTTACCTCGAAGGGATGGAGCGGATCCATTGGAGTTGAGGAAACGGTCTCGTTGTCGTAGGAACCATTCTGTGGGTAGTCGCTATTCAAGGCTGGCGAGGTGGGACCCCATCCGAGGCCTGTGTGCTCCTTCGCTGAATCATTCTCGTTCAGAGTGATCGGTGACATCTTGTGGCTGGCTGGCTGAGCTGTCACGTCTGTAGCATAGACAGGAAAACAACATTCCTTAGCAGGGCCATTTTATGGAACGGATCTCTTTTCTGTTTAGTTATTAATTTATTTTATTTAACTTATCTTAGCATACATACATACATATTTCCCTCTCTATGGAATAGACTTCCTCCTTCTCTACGCTCTACAATCCTCTCTAGTAGCATCTCTACCTCTTGAAAGCACTGGGAGCGCTTCTGAAAGGCTTATGCTATGAGAAGCGCTTTATAAATGATCAAATACAATATATACAATACAGTGGAAATTGGAAAGCAACCTTCCTTTACATGGTCATTTTTATTAATTTATTTTATATTACTTATCTTACTTGGAACGGATATTCTCTTTTATTCAGTTATTAACTTATTTTATAATACCTGTCTTGTTTGTTTTATTTGCTATTTATTCACACATGTCAGACGTCAACCGTGATGGAGAGACGACCCCACCCAACTCCCGATCAGTGACCCTTAACTGCCCCGTCGATGGATAACAGTAGTCTGTGTAGTCCAACTGGACTCATATCTGCACTAGACATTATCTAGACAACTCCTCTCGTGAATATGTACATGTATATGCTTATGCCCTGCACTAAGCTTTCGGGTTGTAGCGCCTAAGATATGAGGACTTTACGATCAAGATTACGGTCCATGTAGCCCAACTGTGCTAATTATTCTCAAACAAAGTACTTCAAAATGGTATACCCGCGTTAGCGTACCGTCAAAAGCGCGCCGACAAAAGCCCGCCGTCTATTATAATTATTGCATGCTGCAAAATATGCCCTCCAAATGTGCGCTGTCGAAAGCGCGCCGTCGACTATAAGACTGTACTATTATTATCCCTTTGAATGATAAACTTCAAACCATTTCCCACCTCGATTGATTAAATTTTCGTAATAATTATTAATTAGCATACACTATTAATGTGTGTTCTCACTCGAAAACGGCAACTTATTATGTGTAGTTTGCCAACGAATGACCTCACTTTATTTGCGCTTTCCCTTTAGCGCGCCATTGTCTTATTAATTACACGAAGAGTTAATTTAATTGTGCATGTCTCTACTCTACGTATCGACGTTTGCGCGCTAATGTCGGCGCGCATTTGTCTTGCGCGCAAATGACAGCCAGACGTCAAACTAGGCATGCAGCCTGCAAATGACAGCTTGCGCTTTTCAGGGCGCGCTTTTGACCTTGCGCTAACGACGGAGTGCCCCTTAAAAAACGTTGACACTCGGAACTCCATCCCGCATCCTTTGATGGAGTGTTTATACAACACGCCCTGACTCTCAACTTGTTAAAGGCTTCACGCCTCTGGCCCTCACTGTCCTGTAATGGGATCCCACTGACTAACAATGTCGCATTGACGGATCTAACCAATTGAAATACCAGTATGTTTCAAGTTTCAGCTAGCAACAATCGTTCTTTCATTATTAGCAATCCCCTATCCTGATACTTGATTTGCGATTGTTTTTCGCTAAAACTGCAGGCTGTGTGCCTAGACGTCCGGATTAAATTTTCATCATACTAGCGCTATATCAATGTCAGGGAAGCGTAAGTTAGTGCGATTAGACTATGATTGTGTTCTCTCTAATGGGCGGCATAAAGAGAAAACGCTGGAACCCATCAATAATTACCCCGAGGCCTTGGGGTGGAATGAAACCCCGCGCTGTATGATGACAAACGCTTAATTGCCGAAGCAATTAAAAAACAACTCGTTTAAACCATTGCCAAAAATAGACTTCCTCATCAGTTTGTACTAGGCTTATGAGGAAGCAATGGCTCGTTTAAGCCATTGGCAAATGAGACATCCTCATCAGTTGGAAATAGGCCTAACTGGCATATGAGGAAGCAATGGCTCGATTAAGCCATTGCTAGAAGAGACATCTTCTTCAGTTGAAAATAGGCCTATGAGGAAGCAATCAGTGATATTTTCGTTAACGAAAACTAAAATTAGAAGTAAAAATAAAGGATTTCGTTAACGAAAATTAGAAGTAAAAGTAGGAATTATTTTGGCTTCAGAAACGAAATTAGGAATTAAATTATGAATTATTTGCAGAACTAAAATTATGAATGAAATTAGGAATTATTTTCAGAAGTAAAATCATTTTACTTCTTGTGGTGAGATGAAGCAAAGGGTGAAACGTAAGTCTAACAATGCAGCAGATATGCCAGCGTCGCTGTAGGTCCAGAAAATAGGAGATTACTTGTAAACGTCAAAGCACAGTTTCACCTGCACTGCAGAAATTTAAATTTCTCAACATAAAACTAATGTCACAAACAACATCAACATTGTTCAGCAGCAGCAGCCAAGACTGTGTAACAACTCAGATGGATTGTTATTTGGCAGACAAAAGGGAGAATGATACTAGGTATCCTCTTGCTTCCTGGAAGGATAGGCAAACTTCGAACAGCAAAATTGCACCACTCCAGAGGATCTTTTGTCGGCTCCAGCTTCACAGGCCTTTGTCGAAAGAATTTGTTTGTATGTGGAGTCTTGACTGATGGACAAAGAAATCACATAAAAAATCTCTGGAAATGAGAGTGTTCTTGAAATTCAACAAAGATATCTTATACGTGCATGTAGTAACGTTAAAATACTTTTTACTGCACTGAAATTAATAACTATTTGGACACTAAAATATGAAGTAAAATTAATTGAGAACTAAAATAGGAATGATAAGTAAAATTATTTGCGAAGTAAAATTAGAATTAGAAGTAAAATTCAAGGACATAGAACTGAATTAAAACTGAATTAGGAATTATTTTGAGAAGTAAAATATCACTGGAAGCAATGGCTCGATTAAGCCATTGCCAGAAGAGACATCCTCATCAGTTGAAAATAGGCCTATGAGGAAGCAATGGCTCGCTTAAGCCATTGGCAAAAGAGACATCCTCTTCAGTTGACAATTGGCCTATGAGGAAGCAATGGCTCGATTAAGCCATTGCCAGAAGAGACATCCTCATCAGTTGAAAATAGGCCTATGAGGAAGCAATGGCTCGCTTAAGCCATTGGCAAAAGAGACATCCTCTTCAGTTGACAATTGGCCTATGAGGAAGCAATTGCTCGCTTAAGCCATTGGCAAAAGAGACATCCTCTTCAGTTGACAATTGGCCTATGAGGAAGCAATGGCTCGATTAAGCCATTGCCAGAAGAGACATCCTCATCAGTTGAAAATAGGCCTATGAGGAAGCAATGGCTCGATTAAGCCATTGCCAGAAGAGACATCCTCATCAGTTGAAAATAGGCCTATGAGGAAGCAATGGCTCGATTAAGCCATTGCCAGAAGAGACATCCTCATCAGTTGAAAATAGGCCTATGAGGAAGCAATGGCTCGATTAAGCCATTGACAAAAGAGACATCCTCATCAGTTGAAAATAGCCCCATGAGGAAGCAATGGCTCGATTAAGCACTCGGAAGGGTTTCTTCGTCTACTCTTGCACTTTCCGGATTTGTAGATTGCCCAGCAAGACTGAAACTAAATATTCTCCAGGCAGTTCAATCTATCTGTCTTTCTCGTCGTCTGTGTGTTTGTGTCTGTCTCTCCGTCTGTGTATTTGTGTCTGTCTCTCCATCATTGACAGCTGACTGATTCCTGCACCCAATATATCCATCAGTCTCTGTCACTTACTCTCCCTCTCCCTCTCCCTCTCAGTAACCCTCTCTTTTATCTCTTTCTCTTACGCATTTTCTCTCTGTCTGCCTCTCTCTCTGTCTGCCTCTCGCTCTTTCTTTTTCTCTCTCCCTCTCTCTCTCTCTCTCTCTCTCTCTGTCTCTCTGTCTCTCTCTGTCTCTCTCTGTCTCTGTCTCTGTCTCTGTCTCTGTCTCTGTCTCTGTCTCTGTCTCTGTCTCTGTCTCTCTGTCTCTCTCTCTCTCTCTCTCTCTCTCTCTCTCTCTCTCTCTCTCTCTCTCTCTCTCTCTCTCTCTCTCTCTCCTAGCAGTTTTTCGCCATTACCCTATCTCATTAAGTCAATCAGTCAGTCAGTTAGTAAATTGATAAGCCAGTAAGCCAGTCAATAACTAAGTAAGTTAGTCAGTTAGTCAATTATACGTTCATTCAGTTATTCAGTCAGTCAATCAGTCAGTCAGTCAGTCAGTCTGCCAATCTGTCTGTTTGTCTGTCTGTCTGTCTGTCTGTCTGTCTGTCTGTCTGTCTGTCTGTCTGTCTGTCTGTCTGTCTGTCTGTCTGTCTGTCTGTCTGCTATCAATTGGATCTATGTAACTAGTCATAGACGCAATGATCAATTGCACATGGCTAAAACAATTGGTGCATTTTTTGTTCATCTACATCATCATTATGCTATTATTATTGTTTTGACCCGCAGCTACAAATGATCCCTCAGGAGTTGCAAAATGATCCGGAGGATAAAGTTATTATGATTACCATCATCATCATCATCATCATCGTATCGTCATCATCATCATCATCATCATCATCATCATCATCATCATCATCATCATCATCATCATCATCATCATCATCATCATCATCATCATCATCATCATCATCATCACTATCATTATCATCATTATCATTAGCATTATTATCATTGTTATCATTATCGTCATCATAATCACCTTCATCATTATCATCATCATCATCATCAGCAGCAGCAGCATCATCATCATCATCATCATTATGATGTCATCATCATGTTAATATTTATAATGTAGGCCTAAACAAGGGCGCAACTTTGCCATGTGCACAAAGTAGTGGTGACCAAATTATAGAAATATGGCATGATCATATTAACAACAGGATGGACGAATTCGCCAATTAATGCAACATAAACCAAGTAAGTAAGTAAGCTAACGGGCAGACAGCCATCAGCACATTGCGAATTAAGTATGCCTATGCAAGCTAACCGCCGTTAATTGTCGTTGCTTGAATTTGCATAATTATCTACATGTTTCAAATCTGTCATGTCGAAAATAATTGTAATTGTAATTGTTACTGAATAGCATTTATAATATTCCAGCACAAGGCCAAGAAATTTTGGCGACTGTCCCCACCGCTTTTAAAAGTGATGTTGACCGGAGACCACCCTCAAAATACAGAATTACGCCTATAAATGTAATCTTATGTTGAAACTAGGGCTGGTACTGATACAAAAATCTATCGATTAATCTCCAAAATTTAACTCTGATTAATCGATTAAATTCTATCAGTTTGGTAGACCTATCTGTTACGCAAAGCGTGAAAAATGTTAAGAATTTAATCACTAAGCTAGTTACTATCTTCTTTCTAACAAAAAACTTCAATCATTCGATGTGCTGGAGGTGATAAGCCAGCGGTATGTTTGAACCTCCTTAAATAATCTGTTTATTGCAATGAATACAGTTAACTTAGTCGCCATTTTTGACTTTTCCATCAGCATTTACCTTAAATGCAAAATGATCGCTTAATTTTCCACTCAAACGCTTCACATTATCATTGTTCGTCATATTGTTTACTCCGGAAATTGGCCGCTCGACATAAGTAAAAAAATCAATGGAACAAGCCGAATTTAATCAATCAAATTTTTAACGATTAATCGATTAATTAATCAATCGTTAATATCCGCAGCCCTAGTTGAAGCATATAACCATATATATGTGCATGTATCCATATATGTATATGTATATGTATTTGTATATGTATATGTATATGTATATGTATATGTATATATATATGTACATGCATATGTATATGTATACATTGTAGGCCTATATGCACAGTGACTCTCGGGGTTCTTTGAATCCACTTAGGTCCACATTTTTATGATGCCAGTGATACAGCGCAGTGTTTATCCGAGAGCTTAGACCGTCACCTCATTTACGGGGTTTCATTATCTCAATACAATGGATCTGCAACTGCTCTTTGTATATATACAGACAGATGCAGCATACACCGACTCATCGCAGACGTTGTATATATGACTCTGAGAGAGTTTACGAATGGCGCCAAATAAATATTCAGACACACTCCTACACACGCACATACACACACTCACACACAGACAGATCCATGCACAGGCGTACATGCACATAAAATATGTGCACGGGAGCATTAAAGAGCACTTAGTTATGTATGTGATGTGTTCAAATTCGAGCCGCCTTCCAATCTATTCTAAGCTAATCAATCTAATCTCATGGAGTCCAATCTAATCTGAGTTTTCAATCTAATCTAATCTGATTTTTAACTTGTGCAGCAATTTTAAAGACGACTGAAGCGCCTCTGAGTAGATATCTTGAAGAGGCGCTATATAAATTCTCATGAATGAATGAATGAAAATGAATGAAGGCCGCTTCAGGTGAGACCGTGAAACCATGGTAAAGTATGGTATAAGCATGGTAAAAAATCATCAGCAAGCTTAATAATCTTCGTGTATTATTTCAAACTGACACACCGCAGTATGATTACAATCAGGGTTTCCGTTAACGCCCAAATGGATTTTACGTCCGTAAAAACGTTCAAAACGTACACTGTTTTTCAGTGTGATAGCCAAAGCAATGAGCTACGTACCAAAAAATTCCAGGTCAAGGCTTAAATATGCCTCTTTTTTTACTCTAATGAAAGGCTGAGTCGACCAATGGATATGGTAGTATGAACGGATGATCACAAGTTATCCGAGGAAATCGACTTTAACTGTTTGGCAGCAATGCAATCGCCCATCAGGTCCCACTGCTCATTTTACCAACGCCATCTGGAGAATGAAAGGCTAAGTTGACCTTTGGGAGGGTAGCGGCAAGCGATCCCGTGTCCGTGCTGATCTTCTGTTCTTCGTGCCAGAGTGTTACCATTACCCTAAGTTTGAAAGAGTTTAGATCTGAATCATGTTAAAGAGCGCACAGTTTGTGTGAAGTGACACCTAACTACAAGTTCCTAGAGCAAACTTACAATACATTTGACGCCTCGTCATTTGGGAAGTGCAGATCCTAATAGTTGACGTGCTGGGCTGTCGACCGAGAGGTCGGGGTTTAAATCAGTCACGGTAGAAACTTGTTTCGAGAATTCTGCTCCATCTGTACCCCAGCCAGGGCTGTTAAACGGTAAACAAAACAAAAAAAAAAAGCAAATTTTGGTTTTTTGGTTTACAAATTTAGAAATTATAAATGCCAAAAATGGCGTTTCTTCAACTCTCTTGCGAATCTTTGTTAATTCGCTTTATGACATTCTACAGTTCTACTGTTCAAGTTAATTTCATTTATATGCATCTGATTAATTTGAACGGTATTATGCCATTTTATGAGTTTTATTATCCGAAATAGGAAAATCTTTAAAACAAAAAACCAAAAAACCAAAAAACCAAAAAACCAAAAACCAACTTTTAATTTTGAAAAAAGTTTGGTTTTTTGCACCCCTGACCCCAGCCAACTCAGCCATAATGACTACACTGACCTGCACTGTCGATAGGAAGCTCAGACGGCGAGAGAGAAGACTGGCCACCTGCCCTCGTATGCCGAATGCTAGATAAAATGAAGTCGCTAATACTTCATACTCATGCTGCCTCTCAGGTAAGGTTACGGAACTACAGTTCTTATTCTGTTAATGCAATCGTGTAATGATAAATCATCCATTCTTAGAAATGCAATCACATGATGCAATAATAATTATACACTGTTGAGTATCGCATGCAAAGCTTACCGTCGAAGTCACTGATATATCACAAGACCGACAACCGATTGGAAACTGGCAGAACATCCTTCAGTCCAACCGGCTTTTGCTGTTCTAACTGGTTCACGGTATCAGCAGGTACCTCGCCAGACAGAAAACGAGGCATTAAATGTCGAATGCATTTCATCACGACGGCAGAAGGGGTGAGACTGCATCAGGAATCTATTTTAATTTCATTTCTCATCTCGACTCTTCTGCTCTTGCAGAAATAGAACCCAGCGGATAATAATTAACTCGACTCGAACACCAACGCCTACTCATACATGTAGTTCTCTTGCATCCCTCCAGGCTGCCTCACGACTCATTTCTCTATCGGTATATCTTCGTTGTATGCGCACTTTATACGTCTACAGCATCACTTGTATCTATTTAGTCTGTAGATCAACTGCCCTCGCGCGATGTTGAGAGTGAGTTATCACCGTCGCAGTCAATTTAAATTAATATATAGAGCGCTGCGAGTAAAGGATTCGCGAGAATGGATGACCGTTGCATCAATCGTTTAATTCGACCGCTACAGTCTGTCGGAACCAGATGCGATTTGAGAACAGACCTAAATTAAAATAAAATAAAATCGTTCGTTTTTGTTTCACATTTCATTTAGACCTATAGGTCCATATATTATAATTATAGGCCTATAATTATATGCCTAGGCCTGTAGTTACGACTGATAAATAAACACCGAGGGTATCGTTCATCCGGCCTGAAAAAGGAAACGATTGAATAGACCACAACGAATGGATAAGACCAGACTTCCTGTGGTTGTTCTTATCAACAGGAACTTCATAGGATGTGATGCAGCTGGAGTTTAAAATAAGTTCATTGTCCTACTTCGTGTTTAATAGGCCCAACACGTAATCGTTACACAGCTCCAGCGTTACCATTGTAACCATGTCATACTACAGCATAACCCGATCCAGTAGTTTCTCTTGAGCGCGTGCTGTAGTAACACGGCCACCACGGTAGAATATTGCACCAGAAGCTCTGGTGTAGAAACGGCGTTTGAATGAGCTTTCTAACAGCTCAGGAAATGGTGCGATACACAACGCGAAGCTGATGTTTTAAAGTCTTTCTCAAACACTCGTAGACACAAGCCGAACACGAACGACTGACTGTACAGTTGTATCAACGCCTCTGGTTTAAATAGGCATAAGCACATAGCTCTCTAACGCCGTTCTAGATAGACAGGCCTATCGCAATGGCCCTATCAAGCGAATGGTGTTTGCTCGGCAATTTCAGCCACTGCAACTGTGTCCGAGAGCGCGTATGCGAGTATAGTTTTACTGTATGACGCATATCCAGAAGTCCTCCTCAAGCTATGTCGTTGACGACTGACTATAGCAGTTACTGGTCGAGACGGTATTTCCCCAATCGCGCTGCAAGAGCCGTAACGCTGCGTGTTTCGACAGTGTTGCCCGGCCGCAAGCCGCTATGTGTGCTACTTGGAATATCTGCTACAAGCACCGGCAAATACACACACACGCACACTTCACGCGGACGCACTCAACTCAATCCATCTAACGTTTTAATACGCGTCGGACTGGACTGCAGCGACTAGTCCGAAGACTTGCGGTTGCGTAATACCGAATCCAAAGCAGGAATACAAGTCATCGGGGTCCGTTTTATGCTCGTCACCTTGCTTAGCGAGTGTGGTTTGAATGTGATGCTGTTTACGACATTATATGCTGACATAAAACCCTAATGGACTTACCACATGCAGAGTACATGTAGGTAAGGTTGATATATCAACGGATCTGACAGACACAATAATATCTCATTAACACCATGGGCGCTACTTAAATGAACCCTCTGGAGATTGCGTCACTGCCCTGATTGTAATCGTAATGTAAACTCGAAATGTAGGAGGCGCTATTCTAACGCTCAGCGCAGGGCACCAGCTTATTCACGAGCGCTGCGTCGTCTCAGAGGGGATGTACATAGATGTAAAGGGAAGATCTGAATCAGATTACCATAGAGATCAGCCGTTTTCGGTTAGCACCAGTCCCAAGCCTTGGAAACGGAGGAGGGCGACGCTAATCATATTTCTTCATATCACAGCGCCGTTAAACAGAAGCTACTACTGCTACTGCTACTGCAACTACTGCTACTGCTGCTGCTACTACCACTACCACTACCACTACCACTACCACTACCACTGCTACCACTACCACTACCACTACCACTACTACTACCACTACCACTACTATTACTGCTACTACTGTGACCTGTGCGGCCTGTTCGTACTTTACGAGCAAACCCTTTTTCAGATTCGGGCAAGGGTCTCAACCGCAGCTGCGGACCATTAAGGATCCACACTGATTCCACAGTTACCCCACTGATTAACATTCAATGCTAATGTGCTGTGCTGAACGCTGTGCCACTACAGTCTGCAGTCAGCGTTAATTTTTGGACACATCTGTACCGTAATGAAGCTGCAAATTAACTGCAACGAATATTAATTTTCTAGTAGGTAACTGCTATTAAACAGCAATGCATCAACCTTCATTGGCTCAACATGAACACACTGCTATCATTATGCACCGCTACAGGAACGTAATGTAAATTAGTGCAACACAGGACAATTTATATGGTACCTTTGTTAGCGTGGCTAAGTCATGAGTTATTGCCTATCATGTGAATTAGAAATTTGAACACAATGAGAACTATTTAATGACTCTTGAATCTGACGCATAAGTCATGCGTTATCGCCTATCATGTGAATTAGAAATTGAAAAACAGATTGAAAACTAATGACGTCTGAGCTCCGCTGAGTCAGACATAATAATTAAACATTTATGCCATTAGTATTATTAATTTGTAAAAATTCTAAGGCGTGGGTGTCTAATACACAAGGCACGAACGATGGGCAACGAAAACCAAGCCACATCATCAAAACATTCAAACTGTTTAGTCAGTTTCAATCCTCAGACATATTATCGTTTTTTAACCAGATCATTTGATATAAGCTTTTTCTATTCATCGCTAGGACTAGAACTGTCCTTGGTGAACCACAAAGTTAGGGTCAGTACAAACAAGTACAAGTACTTAGGTCTCAAGTACAAGAACAAGTACAAGTACTTAGGTCTCAAGTACAAGAACGAGTACAAGTACTTATGTCTCAAGTACAAGAACGAGTACAAGTACTTAGGTATCAAGTACAAGAACGAGTACAAGATAAGCAAAACTGAACCAGGTTAGTATTTTGAATTTAGAAATTCGTGGAATAGCATTCAATCTGCCGCCCAATCGGTCATCTATAATGTGCTGGTCAGTAACTGAGTGTTAAAGTAAGCTGGGAGTTTTGTAAGGTTCCTGTTGTCGGTACTGTCTGCGCTTCAACCCACTGACCTTTTGACCTCGAGATTAGACTGCTGAAACTCTCCCACAGACGCTCGTGAGAAGGTATTTTAGTTACTATCTTAACCTTACCGTTCACTTTTCTTCAGATACATTCACACAGCGCCTCTAATGAGCCTGCCTTGAAGAGGCGCTATATAAATGCGCAATAGCAATACATCCACAACTGCACACACACATACCTACGTATACAAGAATACAGAAATAAATCCTCCTACACAGACATATTTAGAAATTAGCGCACAATAAACCTGCATACAAAAACGACGTATGATAAACACAACGTCGCCAACTTCTAACCAACGCCTACACTTAATGTATACAGACTATTTCCTATGGCCGTATACAAGGTTCATCAGTTGAGCTGCTCTACCAAGGATGCTTGCAGCGATGCATGTAAACTCCCTATACATAATTTATAAGCTTCTATACGCCCACAGTATTATATCCTGCAGCTAATGCCCGGCCAATCCTCTCGTCGGCATCATTTGCTGCTTCGGTGGTTAGTCCCGTAGTCGGCGTTTAGGCGTCACCATGGCTACTTCAGTAGTCTGCGTTTAGGCGTCACCATGGCTACTTCAGTAGTCTGCGTTTAGACGTCACCATGGCGACTTCAGTAGTCTGCGTATAATAGGCGTCACCATGGCTACTTCAGTAGTCTGCGTATAATAGGCGTCACCATGGCTACTTCAGTAGTCTGCGTATAATAGGCGTCAACATGGCTACTTCAG
>JACEVL010001019.1:40000-55000 GCA_020284085.1 Aporrectodea caliginosa
GCTTATTTAGGAGATTATAATCTCTGGCTGGCACGGTCCGTACACGGGACCTTTCATGGCGTGACACCCATTCGAACGGGCAGCGGTGGTGATGAATCTCACCCGATTAATTCATTGACAAATGACCATGGGAGGGGCCATGCGTTCGCTACAGAAAAACCTCTACATAAACATTACATTTAGATGCATGGCACATTCTACAGTGAGCTTTTATGCAGGAAGCCACATAAGGAGAGGCAGAATCTTGGCCATTGTCAGCGCTAAGTCCACACGACAGCTTCAGACCTGTCAGGCTGGCATCTGCTTGACGGTCAGACCTAAGCACTCGTCACTACCGCATTCCACGCTTGGTAAACATTTCACAGTGCTTACGTTCACTCATCCGTCATTCCGTCCTTCCTTCCTTCCTTCCTTTCTTCGTTTCTTTCTTTCTGTCTTCCTTCCTTCCTCCTTTCCTTCCTTTCTTTCTTCCTTCCTCTCTTCCTTCCTTCCTTCTTTCTTTCCTCCATCATTCCTTCCTTCCTTCCTTCCTTCATTCATTCATTCATTCATTCATTCATTCTTTTATTCCTTGCTTCCTTACTTCCTTGCTTCCTTTCTTCCTTGCTTGCTTCCTTCTTTCCTTCCTTTCTTGCTTCCTTGCTTCCTTGCTTCCTTCCTTGCTTTCTTCCATCCATCCATCCATCCTTCCATCCATCCATCCATCCATCCATCCATCCATCCATCCATCCATCCATCCATCCATCCATCCATCCATCCATCCATCCATCCATCCATCCTCCCTTCCTTCCTTTCTTGCTTTCTTGCTTCCTTCCTTCCTTCCTTCCTTCCTTCCTTCCTTCCTTCCTTCCTTCCTTCCATCCTTCCTTCCTTCCTTCCTTCCTTCCTTCCTTCCTCCTCCCTTCCTCCCTTCCTTCCTCCTTCCGTCTAATGACTCCATCAACATAGCAAATTCCCGACGGCAGCGATCATGTTACAGCGCACGAAATGCCAGAATTAGTTCTGATCTTTGAGAGCCATAAATACCGCTGTTTTGCCTAGGTCTGTCGCCAGGTTTTGCCTTCGGCTAATAGGGTTATCAGGAAATGCGACCGAACCGGGGAAAACCAACTTCTCCGTGCCCAGAAAGGAAACGGTCCCATTTGGAGCCAAGAAACCGTTGGGATAACCATGCTCCATGAATGTCAGCCTGTAAGACGCCACTCGGCTGCGTCAGTAAACGTACGATGATGACAATTGGAAACACAGACCATTGGGAAATAGAAAATGGTGAGGCTCTGGGAAATTAAGTAATTTGCGGAAACTAAAATAAATGACTCTTTTAGGAAAAGATTTTGCTTGGTTCTACTACTCCTGACCGAACCACTTGAACAGCACATAATTATAGGCCTATTGTTTTGTATTAATAATAATAATAATAATAATAATAAATAATAATAATAATAATAATAATAATAATAATAATAATAATAATAATAATAATAATAATAATAATAATCTTTTCTTTATTGAAGCGCCTCACAAACGCACTGCGCTGTACATTTACATGTTATGCAATTTAAATCTTAACTACTAACAGAACAGACAGCCTGCAATACACGGCGCTAACAGCAGCCTACAAGGCATATCCGCCCTACGGGTCTCGAACTCGGTACCTCTCGCTCTCCATGCCAGCGTGTTATCCAATGCGCTATCCAATAGGCCTATATATTGTTTTGTATTGTATTGTGCAGCATAATACAAAGCAATAGATAGGCCTATTGTTCTGCATTGTATTGCAAGTACTGTGCTGCATTGTACTGAGTCGAATCACACTGTATTCTTTTGTTTATATTTGTTTTTTTAAAGCACGTTACTCTTGGCTACCGCTATGAAGCCACGTGAGGAAGAGGACGTTGAACAGGAAGTGAAACAGGAAGAGGAGAAGGAAGTGGAGAAATAAGAAGTGGAAGAAGAAGGGAAGGGTAGGAAGAGGAAAAGGAAGAAGAAGCGGAGGAGTAGGAACAGGAAGAGGATGAGAAGGAGGAACAGGATGAGAAGGAGGAACAAGAAGAACAAGAAGAGCAACAAGAAGCGGAGGAGAAGGAGGAGGAGGAGGAAGAGGAAGAAGGAGAGGAGAGGAGCAGGAGGAGGAGAAAAATGAAGAAGAAGAGGAGAGGAGGAGGAAGAGGAGGAGGAGGAGGAAGAACAAGAAGAGCGAGAAGAAGAAGAAGCGGAGGAGGAGGAGGAGGAAGAAGAAGAGGAAGAAGAACGAGAAGATGTGGGTATAAAGTGTTAGTTCATTTGCTAGCCTCGGCATGACAGCAGATGACCAGTCCTCCTCCTCACCGTCTGTTCTTCCCACCGTCGCTGTATACAGTCAGCTGATAGCGGAGTCGGCAAAGAGGCGCAAGCGGAACAGAAATGTCATAAAATGTCTTTCCTGACGAGACTTGAACCGCCGACCTCTCCGCTGACAGTCCAGCGGGCTAACCACTTGACTGTCACTCCAAATAATTATATAGTGGGTCTGTGCAAGTGCGTATGGATACGTTCCAGAGGTGGCAAAGTTCGGTCTTTCGTGACAGACGATTACAAATACGAGGGACATAGAAACTAAAACCACGCAATCCCACAACCTTCTGAACCATGGTTCTGAACCCTGGTTCTATGGCAGCAAGCCAGCTCCAGACGAATGCAACATTCTGACATGGCGATGCAGGGTGGTGACGGAAGGTTTATCTTCCGTGTTCTAGGGTTATGTAGACTATTGTGCACTACTGAGCTAAAGATACAATGCGTTCAGCGTGGGAAACAAACGAAGCCAATAAGCAGACAAATAAACAAAAGAAGTTATAAAATAGCAAGTTGGGTAGATAACACGAGAGACCAATACAGACTAAGAGGCGAATACGATCCTACAGGAAGCAATATTTCGGAATCGCGAAAGCCACCGGTCTCTTTTGAACCTATCTATCATGCAGTCCACTTATTAAGCCAATCAGTACCCACTCAGCGTGTGCACTTTGCCCTTCATCTGACGATCCGTGGAACCCGTTAGGTCCTCTCAGATGTATTATCATCGTGCATTAGCTAAAGGGTGTTTGTTTCAATGGGCGCCCACACATAACCGTGTTAATTGGACCATGTCGGCTAAGAGCAATCGTTATGAACAGTGTCGGTAAGGCGTAAGCATCTATTTGGCAGTAAAGAATAACGTTAAGGGGAGAAATTGATTTGACATAATATGACCGAGAACATCGGAGATAATTTATTCGTACATATCGCCCCCAAATGGCAGGCGTCAGAAACTGATGATGATGATGATGACGACGACTACGATGCTGATGATGATGATGATGATGATGATGATGATGATGATGATGATGATGATGATGATGATGATGATGATGATGATGATGATGATGATGATGATGATGATGATGATGATGACGACGACGATGATGATGATGATGATGATGATGATGATGACGATGACGATGACGATGACGATGACGATGACGATGACGATGACGATGACGATGACGATGACAATGACGATGATGATGATGATTATGATGATGATGATGATGATGACAAAGATGATGATGATGATGACGACGACGACGATGATGACTACCAAACTAAGAAAGATAATACTGTATTATTGCAATTGAGGATTCATATATATCGCCGCTTCAAACCACGGCATATATGCGCTAGCCTGTTTGAATGTATATGTCATTTACAACTATCACAAATAGAAGACAACTCAAGCACTTAAGTAGGACAACTAGACTAGACTATAATCAATTAGTGAAACATATAGAAAACTACTCAAGCATTTAAATAGACTGCGTACTGCTCTAGATTCTCCGCTAACCTCAGAGAGTCAGAACTGCTCCACTTCTAATTGTACCCTGAAATATTTATTTAGTGACAACCACATACTCAATCTATTCATTGAAACTTCAGCAGGGTATAGAGTCCTTACGGTAACTACAAAAAGCGTGTGCAGTTGTATTTGGTTCTTGTTATTCATTTTAACATCCTACTGCAAGCTGTACGAACATGATAGCCACACCTTGGCAAATCTCCATCCTCTCCTGTCGTCAGGACTCTAATAGAACGCGTAGGCACGTGTAACTGCGAAATAATTGGGCGCTATATATTGCGTTTTCCGAGTGCAGGACGGATGACGGCAGCGACCAATTTGACCAGAGAACGACTTCTTCGCCCACGCACAGTGAATAGAGAGACAATAAATTAACGGAGGAAAGTGAGAAAGGACTGCCGTGAAGAAATACACCCTCGCAGTCGAATAGAGCAATACAAAACACTCGTTTGCATGTATACATGTATGTATGTATATATGTATGTATGTATGTATGTATGTATGTATGTATGTATGTATGTATGTATGTATGTATGTATGTATGTATGTATGTATGTATGTATGTATGTATGTATGTATGTGTGTGTGTGTATGTATGTATGTATGTATGTATCAAATCAAATCAAATCAAATCAAATCATTTTATTTTGTAACCAAACCAAACAATCATCTTACAATTACAGAGTTACAAAGTACACAAACGATAGGAGATGGCCACAAGGAAAGGCCCTGAAGGGATCATTAATCCCACTAAGTAGGACCACCTATGTACAAGTTAAACAAAAAGATGCAACGGCCTAGAAATGTTTACTAAGTATGACAGTAGGTAGTTTCTATTACTTGATAGAATCTTAACCAAATTAGGCAAATCAGAATCTTAACTAAATTAGGAAAACCAAAAAAAACAAAACAAAAATAAATGAATCATTGCAGAAGAAAACATGCGTGGCAGCGTGGGAGGTAAGTATTATGCACAGACATTAGGATTCATCCAGAAACATTATTATTAACACCAATCAAATACGTTCGTAGCTTTTTCTTAAACAATACTAATGACGGAGATTGCCTAATTCCTTGTGGAATGTTATTCCAGATTGAAGGTCCAGTAGCTCTAACTGAGAACAGACGGGAGTTAGTACGAGCAAAGATGTATCTATAATTCCTAGAGTTTCTTGTAGAATGGGAATGTATTTCTGAAGCAAGACTAAAAAGCCCTTATAAACAGCAGGAAGCAAGCCATGGTCATAACGGTACATGAATTCACCAGTTTGATAAAGCTTGATTTGTTCAAATTTTAGTATGTTAAACTTGTAGAATAGTGGGGCAGTATGTGATCCATATGCAGCACCAGCCACTATGCGAATTACCCTTTTTTGCAGTATTATCAGTCTATGCAATCTAGTGGTGTAGGTCGATGCCCATATCAGATTACAGTATGCTAAGTATGGATATACAAGTGTATAGTATAATTTTATGCGAACAGAGGGTGGTAAGAGGTATGCAGTGCGTGCTATGATCCCAGTATTTTTAGCAATTTTTGAAGAGATACATTTTATGTGGTCCTTCCATGTTAGATGCTGGTCTACATAGACTCCCAGAAATTTTGTGGACTCAACTCTGGAGAGGGGAGTTCCATTAATGCTTAGTATAGGGTACTGCGAGGGACAAGGTTTCCTGTGAGACCTGAATAAGATATAATTCGTTTTATCAAGGTTCAGGGTAAGTTTATTGGCACAGAACCAATTTGCTGCTAGTGTGAGTTCCTCATTTACTATTTGAAACAGGGTTTCCAGAGAACTGTGGGAATAAAAGACATTTGTGTCGTCTGCAAACAATATAAAGTACAATTTAGAAGAAACATTGAGGAGGTCATTTATATAAATTAGAAATAGCAGGGGCCCTAAGTTAGACCCTTGTGGTACACCAAATTTGATAGCTTTTAGATCAGAGAGGGAGCCATTGCAATAGACACATTGCGAACGGTTTTCTAAATAACTTTTAAACCATTGGAGTTGGTTGCCTCGTATTCCATACCTTTCCAATTTACTTAGTAGAATCCCATGATCGACAGTGTCGAAGGCCTTAGCCAAGTCAAAAAAGATACCTAATGAGTATTCGTTTCTGTCTATGGCATTAGAGATTCTATCTTGCATGCTTAATAGAGACATAGAGGGAGAATGGCCAGCTTGAAAGCCATGCTGCGAAGGGAATATTACATTGTTTTTTATGAGAAAGCCATTGATTCGCTCATACATAATTTTTTCGAAAAATTTACAGAAATAGGGGAGAAGGGAGATGGGTCTGTAGTTAGTAAAATTATCTTTGGCACCCCGTTTGAAAATAGGTACTATTTTAGCAGTTTTTAAAGCTTGGGGGAAGATGCCATAGGTGAAGGAACAATTTATTATATCTGCCAGCGGCTGAGCAACGCTAGCTAAATGCTTATTAGCAATGCAAGGGTCTATATCATCTATCCCTTTGCTATGCGTTAGACGGATTGAATGAGATAGATTCATAATCTCCTCGGGGGTTGTTGGAAGGAGTCCAAAGGAGTTCGAGAGTGGGGTTTTAAGGAAAGTTGTGAAGGAGGTTGAGGAATTGGGTATTTCATCAGCAAGGGACTTAGCAATGTTGACAAAATAATCGTTAAATTTGTTTGCCATTCTATCGGCATTATCAGTCTTAGTGCCATCGATTACTAATCCATCAATGGAGGATTCTAAATTGCCTAATTTTACTATTGACTTAATCAGCCTCCAGGTCTGCCTTAGGTCAGTATTGCATTTACTAAATTCTGCAGCATAGTAGTTCCGTTCAGCTTTGATTCTCACAGTTTTAAATTTATTTCGATACATTGTGAATTTGGTTTTATTGCTCGATGTAGGATTTTTTATGTATCTTAGATAGAGAGAAGCCTTTTTTAGTGGATTTTAGAAGTCCTTTCGTCATCCAGGGCTGGCTAAATGAAGATTTATTCTTTCTTTTTGTGGTAATAATTGGAAAGGCTTTTTCATAGGCATTTTTATATTGGGCTAAAAATAGGTCATACGCCCTGTTGACATCCCCAGTAGTACATGCTTCCATAACCGAGGACCAATTCAAATGAGAGAGAGTTTCCCCAAAGCTTTCCATTTTTTCATCAGTTATTATCCTAGAGGTACAGGGTCTATTGCACCTGGGTTTCAAGGACTCAAAGTTGAATCTGATCAGAATTGGTAGATGGTCAGAAATATCAGATGCAATAATGGTGGAGTCAATTATATTGGACCAAGCATTGGTAAAGAGGTTATCTATGAGAGTAGAAGATTGAGGTGTGATTCTGGTAGGCCTAGTTATAGCAGGTAGAAAATGGTGCGAAGTTATACAATTATAAAACATGTTGGAAGCCTTATGCTCGTCGATTTTTAGGAGGTCAATGTTAAAATCACCTATTAGTATTATTTCTTTATTCTTTCGGGAAACTTCAGAAAGCAGGCTTTCTATCTCAGTATTAAATAGATCCAGGTTCTGACCAGGCGGCCTGTAAATGACTCCTATTAAGAATGAGCCCCTTTTATGCGTAATTTGAACAAATAGTCCCTCATATGAATTGTGCATTAGGTTGTGCTGACACAATTCATATTCTTGAAACACAATATCCTCTTGCAGTAACAGACCCACACCACCTCCTTGGCCTAGTTGTCTGGGTTTGTGGATGAATTGATATCCAGGAAATGTAATAAGATCCTCCGAATCAGCCCTAAGCCAGGTCTCTGATACAGCTAAGACCGAGATAGGCAGTGATTCAATTAAAGTTTTAATTTCAGTTAATTTGCATAGTATACTTCTACAATTTATATGGAGCACAGAGAAATATGGTAGTAAAGAATTGTGCTTCAATCCCAGGGCAAGTGGAGAGGAATAGTTACAGTTGAAGGGCAGATCAGTAAAATAATTAAGGTCAGGATCAATGTCTCTGTTGTTCAATAGGGAACGGCTGTCACAGTCATTCATAGCCAGTACTAATTCCAAATCATCACTCAAATCAGCTCCTGAATTATCCAAGCCAGATGCACATTCTAAGAAATCCACGTCGTTCTCTATCTGGTTAAATGGGAAGATATTAGTAATACACCCAAGGCAAAGCTCATGTATGTATGTATGTATGTATGTATGTATACATATATATGTATGTATGTATATATGTATGTATGTATGTATGTATGTATGTATGTATGCATATATGTAAGAATGTACATATAAGCATGTATATCAGCATGTAAGCGTGTATGTATGCATGTATATATACGTATAGCCTATATAAATTATATAGGCCTATATACGAATGTACGAATGTACATTATTATACACACCTATATTATATATATGTCTGTATATATATGCGTACGTGCGTGGTACTACGTGCCCAGTGTTACCCGTTCAAACGCATTCATATTACACGCATGCACAAACAGCCGACATAATATATACCTAATACATAGTCCACGTGATCTCCATACAAAAAAGTTCAACCTTACAGAAGCAGAGTTTTCGCAGAGCGGACTGAAGAAAATTGAAAAGGTAATTAACACAATACGTTCCACGATGCCTAGTATTGTTTGCTGGAAGTGCAGGCCAGATGAGAACCGGGCAATTGTTTCTTCAACTGTTTTCCATTGGACCGTAGTTCATCCGAGTCTACGCCAAATACGCTGGGATTCTGATGCTGACGTTGAAAGACAATCCCCAGAATCCGCGTCGTTCCATGGGAGAGAATGCATGCGTGGGAAGGGTCCAACTACGCCTGGTCTTAATTCCCACCATTATACTGCATGGTTTGATGTATACTGATGCCACTGGTGAGTTCGTTGGGCGGGAAAAGTGGAACAGAACTCCTGAAATATATGTCTGTCCTGGCGTGCATTTTTAACCCATACCCTCTGGGTTCTTTACAGTTCTTTGCAGTGCATTTACTGAAGATGTGAGGTGGAAACTGAATGGCTGATTATAGCATAGATGCATAAAGGACAAACGTATATTTTGCTACATCTGACGCACTCTGTATCCATATTGGTTAGAGCGCTCGATTTGTACTCAGTGTTATTTTAGTCCTGAGAATCGAATAGGCATAATAATTATTTGAAATTTGTTCCATGGAACGAAAACTGGAATAAAAAATAAATCTGGAACGAGAATAGAATAGGAATAAAAAAAATTCTGGGGCGAGAACGGAATAGAAAAAAAGATTTTTTATTTTTAATAGTTATGCGGAGTGACGGCAGCTCCTGATTGAAGTGACAGTAACAGTCGCATTCACGTTGTCTGTAATATACTAATCTCATAAATACGTCAAGACACTGTTTTGTGTGACAGTCTTATAGACATTAATTGTTCATGTTAGACATTTCTGTGAGAACTATAAGTGGAAGTGGATCTAGAAATATAAATTTTCTGGAACTGAAACTGGAACTGGAACTAAAATTATTTATAAATAGGAATTTTCTGGAACTGGAACTGGAACTAAAATTATTTATAAATAGGAATTTTCTGGAACTGGAACTGGAACTAAAATTATTTATAAATAGGAAGTGGAACTAGAACAAGAACAACATTTATTTATAAAGAGGAACTAAAACTAGAATAAAAATGACGGCAGTGGAATAGAATAAGAGCAGGAATAGAAATTAATGCTGGAACTAAAATAGCACTGCTTGTACTGCAGAGAGTTCGGGTTCGAAAACCTCCTCTGAGAAGATTACTGTGAAGAGACCTCACAATTGCTTCACGCCTCAGCTTCAGAATTCGTGACCGTCAGAGCGTCATTATCTCTCTGTCTCTGTCTCTGTCTCTGTCTCTGTCTCTGTCTCTGTCTCTGTCTCTCTGTCTATCTGTCTCTGTCTCTGTCTCTGTCTCTGTCTCTCTCTGTCTGTCTGTCTCTCTCTGTCTCTCTGTCTCTCTGTCTCTCTGTCTCTCTGTCTCTCTGTCTCTGTCTCTCTCTCTGTCTCTCTCTCTCTCTCTCTCTCTCTCTGTCTCTGTCTCTCTGTCTCTGTCTCTCTGTCTCTCTGTCTCTCTGTCTCTCTGTCTCTGTCTCTCTGTCTCTCTATCTGTCTCTCTGTCTCTCTCTGTCTCTCTGTCTCTGTTTGTCTGTCTCTGTCTCTGTCTGTCTGTCTGTCTCTGTCTGTCTCTCTCTCATTCTCTCTGTCTCTCTCTCTCTCGCATTCTCTCTCTCTCTCTCTCTCTGCATCTCTCTCTCTCTCTCTCTTTCTCTCTCTCTCTCTCTCTCTCTCTCTCTCTCTCTCTCTCTCTCTCTCTCTCTCTCTCTCTCTCTCTCTCTCTCACTCTCTCTCTCTCTCTCTCTCTCTCTCTCTCTCTCTCTCTCTCTCTCTCTCATTCTCTCTCTCTCTCTCTCTCTGTCTGTCTGTCTGTCTGTCTCTGTCTGTCTCTCTCTCTCTCTCTCTCTCTCTCTCTCTCTCTCTCTCTCTCTATCTCTCTATCTCTCTCTCTCTCTCTCTTTTCTCTCTCTCTCTCTTTCTCTCTCTCTCTCTGCACTGGACATCGATCTCTGGACAACCCTCTGCAAGGGCACAACGCTCGTGAATAAGCTGGTGCTCTACGCTTAGCCTTAAAGCAGCGCTTTATAAACTTGGAGTTTACGATTACAATTACTTGCTTTTACAGACTATCTGCATACTGTCAAGGCACAGCTGGGAAGACTTCTAACTATACGCCCTGACGAGGAAGAGGCGCAATATAAATACCCTACAGAGTTAGATCATTCGGCTCAACTTGTTTACCTTTGTTGATTGTTTTCTGTATCCTCGCTTTGTTTTATGGCTTTCGTCGTAATCCGGTGGCTACACGACTTGGTCCAATTATTCGTTCGTCTGACATCCATAAACATTGTGATGTATCTCCTGGTCTCGTAACGTCGTTGACGTCGCATTCATCTGAATATTCTGAACTACTTCCATTTCATCCACTAACGAACCATACAGGGGAATCCAATTTGCGAAACCATTAGCAACTCAGATGAATCTCATGAGTCAGGGTGTGTGTGATTTTTCTGCGACGAGCTTCAGTGGTAGTGGTTTAAACCATTCTAGTGGTATACTATAGTGGTAATAATAATAATTATTATTATTCTTTAATGAAGCGCCTGACAAATGCACTGCGCTGTACATGTTATGACGATTAAACAATTCACAAGAACACAAATTACAGAAGACTTTAATCAGTAAAGTTGCAGCCATGCAAGGCGCAAGCTCATTGTACTTTATGCTGCCACCTAGGAATGAAGGCTGAGCTAAACCCAGGGGCCTTACGGGAGTCGAACCTAGTCTGTGAGCACTTCAGGCAAAGAGTTATTTTCCTTTATACTATCCCCCTCCCAATCAGGAATAGAGGGATCAGACTGTCAGATGCACGTTAATCAATCATTCAATCAATCAATCTATCGAAATTTATATAGCGTCTCATCCAGTATGAGAATTGTAGAAAAAAGACTGGGGGGTTAGACTTTGATCCCTGTGGAGTTTGGGTGTGTAATGCAGACTTAACATTAGGGCACTAAGAAAGACTAGGGGGCTGAACCCCAGAACCCCTGCAATTCTCACCCTGGTCCCATCAAGATCTCTACTCAGAGGTCCTGGGATACTTCATCCACGTGCCTAGTTCCCAGGTCTTTTTCGGAGCCCCCGTACCTCCAAAAGAAAATGGTTCTTGGAGATAGCTTTGGATGATTTATTAGTAATCTGCATTGTGAGGGTATCTAATGAATTGGGCATCTGAGTTATTTACCCACCGAAGTCTGCTTCTGGTTCTCTTATCTATCGAATTTAAGCCTTACTTCTAAAATTGGATCATGAGTTTTGATTACGATTGATGTCTTGGCATTATGATGGCAGTGCTATAAAAAAAACACTGGATTCGAAAACAGGATTCTAATCTAACCAATCTTAATTAATT
The DNA here is from genome assembly GCA_020284085.1 of Aporrectodea caliginosa. Classification (NCBI taxonomy): domain Eukaryota; kingdom Metazoa; phylum Annelida; class Clitellata; order Crassiclitellata; family Lumbricidae; genus Aporrectodea; species Aporrectodea caliginosa. The sequence continues at coordinate 51,819 of JACEVL010001019.1, forward strand.
TAATATAATATAATGACAGGTCGTATTCAGTCGTATTCAGGCCAATATCCAGTCAATAGCAGTCCACTGAGACAGAGAAGTAGCTTAGTGGAAGGTTGATGATGCATGGTGAGTCATAATGCGCGGTGAGCCACAGTGCACGGTAAGCCATAGTGCACGGTGAGTCATAGTGCACGGTGCGTTATAGTGTACGGTGAGCTATAATAGTGTACGGTGAGTCATAGTGCATGGTGAGTCATAATGCACGGTAAGCCATAGTGTACGGTGAGTTAACATAGTGCATGGTGAGTCATAATGCACGGTGAGCAATATTGCACGGTGAGCCATAGTGCACGGTGAGGCATAGTGCACGGTGAGCCACAGCGCACGGTGAATATTGAGGCATAGTGCACGGTGAGCCAAAGGGTAAGGTGAGTCATAGTGCACGGTGAGCAATAATGCACGGTGAGCAACAGTGCACGGTAATCCATATTGCACGGTGAGCCATATGCTGTGTCGAAGGTTTTTAGTTCTGACTACTAAAATATTCGTTCACGCGTTGCGAATATTCGTAACTACAGTATTCATTTCCACTCGAGCAATTTGGCAAGGATAGATTTATGTAGATGAAACCTCCATGATTTTGCTTTTATACTTGGGCTAACCATAAAACCACGCCTTTGCAATAAAATATATATCATGTAGCAACATTAATATATGTAATTATATACAGCACAATAAATAATATATAACTTAACAACGCCTATATATATATATATATATATATATATATATATATATATATATATATATATATATATATATATATATATAATCGCAATTATATAGAAATAAATGGCATATACTATTATTTGATAATATTGTTGATATATATAGCATGGAGAAGAGTGCTGTTACAATATTATATGACATTCATTCATTCATTCATTCAGAGCATTTATATAGCGCCCCTTCAAGAAGCTACTCAGAAGAGCTCCCGGCCCAGCCACGACTAAAGAAAAAAGACTTGAGTGACTTGTAGAACCCTGCCGGATGAATCACTAGTAAAGGTATAGGGCCTAAGTGTTGCCGAGAGGGTGAATTGATCAGAAAGAGGAGGAGAAACGAGAACAACGGAGGAAACCATTCCACCTCAGAATTCCTCCAGCGACATAACACTTCCACTTCCTTGATAGGAATTAACGACTTCGCGCGCGGATAAATGGACGCAACAGTACTCAATGAAATGCACTGCCATAGTTGTTCGTCTCCACAATAAACATATATGATGGTTCTATGAAATGGAAATAAAATAGACGACTACATTGTCTGTGATTCCCAATCCCCAAGCGCAAACCTCAGTTTTCTAGAGTCTAGACCTTTATTCTGTAGGCGATGAGATATTGTTTTCTTTCTTCTGATTTTGGTTTCTTCTGGGCTATGGCGGGACGCGGTGGTGTAGCGGTATATTCTGTGAATTGTAACTGGAGGATGGCAGGTTCGAATCTACCTCAAGCCATTGCGTAGCAATCCTGGACAAGATGCTCACCCACCTCACTCATCTCATCCCCCGGTGGCATAAAGGCCAGAAGAACTCAGCATCATCATCATATTGGTTTTGTGAAATCATCACTGTTATGAAGGAATAGCACTTTACTATCATTTAGAACATTACTTGTTGATTAGAGAGTGCTTGGTCTATAAGTATGTAAGTAAACGTACGTTTATTATTTTATGTGAAAAATCTTATTTTGTGTTATCTTTCTGCGCACCGACCCGTCTAACTGCCAGGTGGATGGGTGGTGGATTGGCTGACTGGCTGATGGAATGGCTGACTGGGTGTTGGATTGGCTGACTGGCTGGGAGATTGGCTGACTGGGTGGTGGATTGGCTGACTGGGTGGTGGATTGGCTGACTAGATGGGAGATTGGCTGACTGGGTGGTGGATTGGCTGACTGTGTGGTGGATTGGCTGAATGGGTGGTGGATTGGCTGACTGGGTGGTGGATTGGCTGACTGGGTGGTGGATTGGCTGACTGGGTGGTGGATTGGTCGGTTGGCTGGAGGAATGGCTGACTGGCTGATTAGATCAGAACCAAGCTATGTCTTCAAACGAGCGAACATATCCTCACTGAATTCATATTCAATCTTCGTGCTTCATTATTTCTAATGAATAATTAATGCCTTTTTCAAAGTTATAATTTCCCCATTGTTTCAATGCCGCTTCATTATAGTCATCACTGAAATTCTGGAACCGCTCCTTTGTCAACCTCGGAGTGATTGTCATCGGTTAGATCGTGATGCCTTCCATGACCCTAGGACTAATTTCTTCTTCTGCAGGATTTAGATGTGCATGGAATAAATGATTTACTAGTAGTGAAACATTGGTAACAACTAACATGATTAAACCATCTGTTTCTATAGTCTCTTAATGCGAATTTTATCAAAGTAAATCTGGCAGAAGATAGCTGTCAGACGTCACGTACATACATATATGTTACAGGCAATGTGTAAAATCAGGGATTTTGTAAAATGCCTGAAATTTATTTATTTATTATTAATTGACAATCCGCTGCGACAACTCAGAGCTCTATTTAGGCTCCTAAGTGGAAGGGAACATACAAGTCACGGCCCCGACCACATGACTTGCAACATAGCCGGCGGACATGTCGGACACGCAGCCAAAGGGGGGCATGACTAGAAATATAGCCAAAGCGGACATGACTTGTGATATACTGAAACGCCTAACGACCAGCAATTTTGCTACAGTATTAAGAACTTCAATTATTCTGCAACTTCAAAGTCCACTGGACGCTGCAAAATACATGTAAATAGGTGCAAATGTTTCAAAGGGAAAGTGAAGTGCAACATTCGATGTCAAACTTCGATTGTGTTTCAGGCAATCTGTCAAATTTTCATCATCAGATTTCAGGGATTTTACAAAATCCCTGGGATTTTCAGGGACTTTGTAAAGTGCCTGAGTGAATTGGGGATTTTACAAATTGCCTAAAGATTTTAGGTATTTTACAAAATCCCTGATTTTACACATTGCCTGTAACATATATACATCTATGATTATTGATTACACATACATAACATACATACATACACAGATACATACATACATACATAGGCCTACACAGATACCCAAATAAACATAATTATGATGCATACATACATAAATATATAAATACATGCATACAC
>JACEVL010001019.1:60000-67733 GCA_020284085.1 Aporrectodea caliginosa
TTCTAGCTAATTCTTTGTAAGTTATCCATTTGTAGCATTTATTAATTGGTACTGGCTTCCTGATACCAGCTAGCACTGGCAACACGGCTGTGATTTTTGTTGCGGTTTAGCCCGACCTATCAACTGCTATGAGGAGAGATTGTTCATTGGTAATAATAATAATAATAAATAATAATAATAATAATAATAATAATAATAAAAAAAAATTTCTTCTTTTTCTTGTTCCTGTTCTTCTTGTTGTTGTTATTATTATTATTATTATTATTATTATTATTATTATTATTATTATTATTATTATTATTATTATTATTATTATTACTATTATTATTACTATTATTATTACTAGTTGTTGTTGTAGTAGTAGTAGTTGTGGTGGTGGTGGTGGTGGTGGTGGTGGTGGTGGTGGTGGTGGTGGTGGTGGTGGTGGTGGTGGTGGTGGTGGTGGTGGTGGTGGCGGTAGTAGTAGTAGTAGTAGTAGTAGTGGTGGTGGTGGTGGTGGTGGCGGTGGCGGCGGCGGTGGCGGTAAGCGGTGGCGGTGGCAGTATCAGTATCAGTAGTAGTAGTAGTAGTAGTAGTAGCAGCAGTAGTAGTAGTAGTAGTAGTAGTAGTAGTAGTAGTAGTAGTAGTAGTAGTAGTAGTAGTAGTAGTAGTAGTAGTAGTAGTAGTAGTAGTAGTAGTAGTAGTAGTAGTAGTAGTAGTGGCAGTAGTAGTAGTAGTAGTAGCAGTAGTAGTAGTAGTAGTAGTAGTAGTAGTAGTAGTAGTAGTAGTAGTAGTAGTAGTAGTAGTAGTAGTAGTAGTAGTAGTAGTAGTAGTAGTAGTAGTAGTAGTAGTAGTAGTAGTAGTAGTAGTAGTAGTAGTAGTAGTAGTAGAAGTAGTAGTAGCAGTAGTAGTAGTAGTGTAGTAGTAGTAGTGGTAAAAGTAGTAGCCTACTAATAGCAGGCCTACTACTAGTATCAGTATAAGCTTCAGCTAGCATCAGATTTTAAGTAGGTTATAAGCTGTGTGAGACCTCCTCTGAAGCTCCGTCGACCCATGTTCAATTTTGATTACTCTACGTCGGTACCTTTAAGTTCTGCCTGTCTTTGATCAGCGCGTCCTTTGAAGTGTGGCTCTCAGTAGCCGAACTTCCTAAGCTTTGTTCCTTTTCATCAGATGCACGTCTAATCAATGATGAGCACAGGCAAGCAGATTTTCCCGTGCAGATTTTATTGTAGAAAATCAACTCTAATTTGATCGATGAAAATCTCACAAGCGCAGATCAGAAAGTCCTTGTTGCTAGCATAATTATATAATCCCCTTCATAGACGATCCTCTTCTTTCCGATAGAATCTCCAGACTCCTTGTATTTAACTACACAGTAAATGTACGCATATAATATCTCTGTAGACATCGAAATGCCACTAGCTTTAAACTAAAACATTTTGACGAAGTTGCTTGAAATTGTAATTGACGAAACAATCAAAACCTTCAATTAGACATAACTATTATAACCACTCGGTTCATCACAATAGAGGATTCGTCATAAAGTCTAACTAACAACAATAGACATGAATTCATTGTAAACTTAATGGTCACAAAAACCGAAACATACTAAAGGGATTTTAGTCTAGTTTTTTTTAGCAGAGTCTGCATTTTCTCTGCTGATAACCAATTTCTTCCGAGCCTAACTGTCTCATTTAAATTATAAGAACACTAGAATGTTTTATTTTAAGTTCAGATTTCACTTCGCCTGTAAGGAAAAACCATTCCTGATCCCAGAAGGCAATGCTGTGATGTGGTTTTAGCACGTCTTTCTGAACCATTTAAAACTAGGGATGATAATTATTGACTATGAACGTTAATCTCCGAAGTTTAACATCGTTAATCGATTAGATTCGATTAATTTGGTATCTGTTACGCAAAACGTGAAAACTGCTTAAAATGTTGTCACTGAGTCAGTTGCTATTTCGTTTCTACAAAAAAACTTCAATAATTCCACATGATGAAGTTCAAATTGCCAAACATAATAGTTACTAGCTTCTATCTACAAAAATCTTCAATCAGTCCACATGTTAAGTTAAAATTACAAATAGTCAGTGAGTTTATCCTAACCACTGACATTATCATTGTTCGCCGTATTCCTTGCTTCGGAAATGGGCCATTCGACATCATAAAATAACTAAGAAAATTAATCAAACAAGCCGAAAGTAATCGATTACAATTTTTACTGATTAATCGATCAATTAATCGCTAAAATACACAGCCCTACGTATATAGCTTGTTATGCTATATTATTATGTCTACAACGCAATTTTATAATACAAAAAGCACAATAATTAAAAGATCATCCTATAACGAATATTACAAGAGCTCAACAGCGACCACTAAGAAAGAGTAACTAAGTTTAAAAGTGTCACAGTGCTGATGTTAATCTGTTTTTACTAGACTACTAAACATTGTTGTTCGCATAGAAATTCGTGTCTGCTTAGCTCAGGCAGCGACTGACTTTCTACTGTACTTGAATGCCATTTTCACATCGCCGATCAGCTGAATTGCAAACTGAATGATTTGGGCGACGGAGAGAACACTGCCTCCAAGGATCAGTCCAAACGCTCCTCCAGTTTCGCAGACCAGATCGAGAATGCTGTATGCAGGGAACGTCTGGATGTCAGTGTAGGTTAGCTGAGAGTAGAAGACCTCCAAGTAGACGAGCTCTCTGTCCAGCCTAGACATCGTCAGCTTCCTTCCTCTGAGTGTCTGCTGCTGCAGTGTGTGGTTGAGGAACAGCTGAGACAGGCGACTTGCCGAAATCGAGTAGGGATACTTGTGCTGAATGCACTGAATAGGGCAGTCGCATTTTCTTGACTCTCCGGATGAAATGAAATACTTCGTCATGTTTAACGCACATTCTGCGTATTGTTCCGGATTGCAGACTGGACCTGGAACTATAAATGAGAGCAAGCGCGTGTTGTTTTAGCTAGAGACTCTGCATACACCTTTTACAAGAATTTGAAAACTGTTCTTTATCCCCGGAGTTGGGCTTGGAGCGCCTCTGAGTAGGTTATCTTGGAGGGGCGCTATATAGGTCCTCTGAATGAATGAATGAATGAATGAATGCTTGAATGAATGAATGAATGAATGAATTAATGAATTAATGAATGAAAAAGTCGAGCTATTTTCTTCAAAAATGTCAACATAGGCACAATAGAAGTTTCATTTTTTATGGAACAATCATTCCTCAGTTTAAATCCACGCTCAACAGGGTTACCTTGCAGCTGAACAGGTCTACATCCGCATTTATCCACAATGAATTGCCCTTCACAGTAGATCATGCATTTCATGAAAGTATAGTTTTGATCGTCACGACAGGATCCGTAAGGGGCAGGCAGCTGAGAAATCTGTAACATGTAAACATTATGAAAATAAAATGCTAATTTGATTTTTTTAAACATCAAGATGAGGTCGCATGGGCTCTCGGGCGATAGCTTATTTGATGTAGTTCGTGCCACTACGATTGGTATGATCCTATATTGCTCGCCTGTGTGGTGGGGCTTTGCGAGAGCGCAGGAACGGGAGACCCTTGATGGAATTATCCGGAGGCTGGTACGCCAGGAGTACTTACATCCATCATCTCCCTCATTTGTGACTCTTTGCAACAATGCGGATACCAAACTCTTTGCCTGTGTTCTGCACAATCCTTGCCATGTGTTGCATAAATTGTTTCCGCCTATTAAGCAATCTCGCTACTCACTGCGGCCACGGTCCCATAGCCGTGAGCTTCCTATGTTTGACAACTTGACTCAGAAATGCTTCCTTGCCCAAATAAACAATGTTTTCAATAAATCAGTCTATTTAAGTTCTTAATTTTCCCTCTATGACTAGCCCTAACTCTTCCTCCCCTAGGTTCCCCTGATGTAAAATAACTTCTCCCATTCAATTCTTTGCTTGCATATATAAATTTGTTTGTTTTTGTCTGAATGTATTGATCTTGCCATGTACAGTGCTGTGCGTTTGCTAGTGCTTCTCAATAAAGAATATTCTTACTTACTTACTTATATGTCACATTTTTATAAATTGCGTTATTTTTTCTGTAAGCGTCAAGAACGTATTACAAACAATACTGCTTGTTGTTTGATTGTGACCTCAGATATACGATACTGTACGGCGTCACAGAGAGCCTATTATGTTCACTGTCTTTCATTCATAGGGCCTAACTTAGTATGTTTTATCTCTCAGAGGTGAAATAATTCCAATTTCCAAGTCGTTTCATTCGTATACTGCTTAAATTCAATTTTCACGATCTGAGTTTAGTTAAGGACTGAAGCAGTAGGCTTAATATAGTCATGAATGAATACGAGCTAAAATATAAACAAGCAGCTTTCATATGCAAATCTTATCAGAAGTTGTTAATAATTAAGTCTAACAGTTTCTGGCAGCAAACAAAAGATTTTGAACACAATAGAAGTTAATTTATGTCTCTATGCATAGTTTTGCTTAAATGCAAGAGTCTTCAATTAAAAGAAAGGACATCTAAAAGCGAGCGTGAACCTGTTTTACTCATTTCAAATTAAGTTTGCCAATCTAGACACATCTTTAAATAACACACGTTCTTTTTGTCTTTAGACTCAAGACACAATTTATACGCTTTTGGAGAAAATTGTGAAAAGCCAATGCTTATATTAATCAATGTTACGCCGTGTCATGAACGATGATGGCGGGGGGCCCGTGGCGCATTGGATAACATCTGGCACAGAGACCGAGAGGTACCGAGTTCGAGCCCCCGTTGGGCGGATATGCTTTGTAGGCTGCTATTAGCGCCGTTGTATTGCAAGCTGTCTGTTCTGTTAGTAGTTAAGATTTCAATTGCATAACATGTAAATGTACAGCGCAGTGCGTTTGTCAGGCGCTTATTAAAGAAAAGATATTATTATTATTATTACTAAATATTTAATGCCATATTTAATAATACATTGCATTGAGTCACATTGCATATGACTGCCATTGACTTTGAACTTTTGTAGACCTTTCCTTCGGCGCGGCTACGGCGCTATACAAATCGTCGTCTTACAATACGTCATGCTAGATTACATTAAATGCCTCGTAAGGAAACAATGGCGCTAAATAAAAAAAACTAATAGCTGAAAACCACTTACATTTTTTAATGTGAATGATACAGAGGTGAAAGTTCCTGGAGATATTCTAAATCCCAGTGATTGGATAGTTGGCATTTCGTTTGGATCATGCAACATCATCTGAAGATAGATGTCTTACTATTAGCCATGCATGGCAAAGCATTGAGGATACAGCCACATAGAACATTTGAAATTACCACAGCATGAAAGGTCTACTATTATAATTATGGCTGGTCATTTAACGCGTTATTAACGCGATTAATGCGTTAATTAATTAATAATTAACGCGATTAAATTTTTTAACGTTTAACGCGATTAAATTTTTTAACGCAGTTAACGCGATTGAAACTGCGCTCAATTATTTCTAGAAACCGTTAAAACAATTCTTGATAAAACCGCTCAGTTTAAATTTTAAACTTTAAAGTAAAAACTAAAAGGTAAAAACAAAGTAGTAAAAGCATGTTTGCTTTTTGTTTATTGACTGCAAGCATTTATGCAGCGAATATTAAACGTAGCTATTCAAAGTCGGTAGAGTAGTTGTACTTATTCTATATTGTGACACGCGTTAAAAATTAATCGCGTTATTAAAAATTTTAATCGTGCGATTAATTTCGATTAAAATTTTTAATCGTTGCCCACCCCTAATTATAATAGATATCTAGATGCACAGACACACACACACGGACACACAGACACACACAGACACATACACATATATATATATATATGCATGCATATCGGCAAGTGTGCATACTGCATAGTTTATAATACATGCGCGCATACATACGACTTCAATACATGCATGCGAGAATGCAAATATGCGTATATCTCCATACAAAGTTACCCACATGTGTACATAAATACACACATATATATATATATATATATATATATATATATATATATATAATTTTATATACACGTGTGAATATATTTATTTGCATGCATACATGCAAACATCAATACATGCATAAAAACACGCATACATAGATACATGGGTCCCACATCTCATCAGTTTGCTGATGACCTTCAACTGTATTTGTCCTGTCGACCTGAGGATTCAGTGGTATGCGCGCAACAAATGCACTTGAGACTGTGCACGACTGGATGTCTGCCAATCGTCTTAGACTCAACCCGAGCAAGTCACAGTTTATATGGTTCGGTACAACACGTGCACGTTGTAGGATTGATAAAAATGCTCTTGCATCGGCATCCCTTACTGGACAGTCCTGTAATGTTGTGAGGGACCTTGGGGTGCTTCTTGATGGTGGGCTTACGATGGCTGATCATGTGTCACATATCGCCAGGATTAGCTATTATGAGCTCAGGCAGATCCGAGTTATACGGAGAACGCTGTCGCTAAGCGCTGCGGCTGTGCTAATACACTCCTTCGTCCTCACACGTCTTGATTACTGTAATGGGGTCCTCCTGGGCCTCCCTGAGTTCCGTCTTCATCAACTTCAGCTCGTTCAGAATGCAGCAGCCAGACTACTGGCTGATCTACCGAAATATTCACACATATCTGACTACATGCGACATGAGCTCCACTGGCTTCCAGTTGCTGATCGTGTGCAATTCAAAATTGCTACGCTGGTTTGGAAGGCTACGACTGGTACTGCTCCGAACTACATTGCTGAACTGTGCCTTCCAGTTGGCACTCAAACTGGTCGGCAGGCTCTCCGGTCTGCCTCGCGAAATGACTTGATGATACCTTCGTTTCGAACCACCACCTGTGCTCGTCGGAACTTCTCGATTGCGGCGCCACGGATCTGGAACGCTCTTCCGCCGTCTGTGCGTGCTGCACGCGGCTATATGGTTTTCTCCAAACTCTTAAAGACGAATTTTTCAGCTGTTTGATGGCCACGTGTTGAGCGCTTCTGAGAGACTCTTAAGTGGCGCTTTATAAATGTTTTGTTACATTACATAACATGACATTAAATTTTCTTGCAAATTCAACATATGCATACATTCATGCATGCATGGATTCATAGATGCATGCCCTGATGCATGACATGCATGCATGCATACATACATACAAACATTACATGCATACATAGATACGTACATTACATACATGCATGCATATATACATATATACATTTATAGGTAAGTAAGTAAGCTAAGTAAGTATATCCTTTATTCAACCAACTGCTAACCGCACTTTGATGTACATGAAAGTTTAAGAAATCGTGAATGAATCAATATGTGTGAATACATACATACATACAGTCATACATACATACATACATACATACATACATACATACATACATACATACATACATACATACATACATACATACATACATACATACATACATACATACATACATACATATATACATACATGCATGCATATATACATATTAGCCTGTGGGACAGGATACTTTTATGTATGTAATGTTACGCGCTAGTCTAAAGGAAGTAAAGCCCCGGATTCAAGTATAACATTTAATGCAAAAAACTATATACAAGCGTATTTACAAAGCACAATGATACCTTTTCAAGAGCGGCAGCAACTCCGCACACCTCTCCAGAACAACACCAGAACCACGTCAGCAGGTCTAACCAAGACCTCTATAGCCGAAAACGTGTAGAAAACGTAAGTGTCGGTCCAGAAGA
>JACEVL010001019.1:68021-70521 GCA_020284085.1 Aporrectodea caliginosa
TTTTAAACCTTAAAGTCTTTGCAGTCAACAGCAACACTGAATTGATCCTTTGCGATTAATTCTGCAGTCCAGGCGTGAAGGCGGCAAACCGCGGTTCACCTAGCAGACGACAGTTCTCAACGGTCCGTATTTTAATCCAACCAATCACGTCTCGCCAACATCGTCACGGATTAACCCAACACCACAGGTTATCCCCGAAACTTAGCTAAATATTATTATCTATATCGCTGGTTCTGACGCTGGTTCAATTAATTAATTGAATCATTAATCCTATACACTCCAACATCCTAACAATTACTGCAGCCTTACTCCTTAACTGTACATGCATATATATAAGAGCGTATATTTAAGCGCTTAGCAATACGATTTGTGTGGGGTCTCAAGGACATTCGCTACACATAACACTTCCACTTCCTTGATAGGAATTAACGACTTCGCGCGCGGATAAATGGACGCAACAGTACTCCATGAAATGCACTGCCATCGTTGTTCGTCTCGACAATAAACATATATGATGGTTCTATGAAATGGAAATAAAATATACGACTACATTGTCTGAGACTCCCAATCCCCAAGCGCAAACCTCAGTTTTCTAGAGTCTAGACCTTTCTTCCGTAGGCGAAGATATTGTTTTCTTTCTCCTGATTTTGGTTTCTTATGGGCTATGGCAGGACGCGGTAGTGTAGCGGTATGTTCTGTGCCTTGTAACCGGAGGGTCGCAGATTCGAATCTACCTCAAGCCACTGCGTAGCATTCCTGGACAAGGTACTCACCCACCTCACTCATCCCATCCCCGGGTGGCATAAAGGCCAATGGACCTGCCTTCGGGCAGAGAACTCATCATCATAGTGGTTTTGTGAAATCAGCACTGTTATAAAGGAATAGCACTTTACGATCATTTAACAACATTACTTGTTGATTAGAGAGTGCAGGATTGGTCTATAAGTATGTAACTAAATGTACGTTTATTATTTATATATAAAAAATCTTATTTTGTGTTATCTTTCTGTGCACCGACCCGACTAACTGGCAGGTGGATGATGGTGGATTGGCTGAATGGGTGGTGGATTGGCTGACTGGGTGGTGGATTGGCTGAATGGGTGGTGGATTAGCTGACTGGGTTGTGGATTGGCTGACTGGGTTGTGGATTGGTCGGTTGGCTGGTGGATTGGCTGACTGGAAATCATTAGATCAGAACCAAGCTATGACATCAAACGAGAGAACATATCCTCACTGAATTCATATTCAATCTTCGTGCTTCATTATTTCTAACTAGATGTTTGCCCGTCCTAAGACGGTTAAAACAATTTGAAAATGTCAAGAGTTGCGTCTTCTCGTGCTATGATTGCCATAAGTATTCAACCTCTCCCTCCCTCCCCTTCACTCCCCTACCTCCCTTTCCAACCCTCCCTCTCTCCGTCCGTCCGTCCGACTGTCCGTCCGTCCCTCCGTTCCTCCCTCCCTCTCCTCCATCCCCGTACCCTCCCTCCCCGTACTACTTCTCTGCAGTCCGTCCTGGCCGACGGCCGTCCGTACCTCCTTCCCTCCCTTCAACGTCCGTTCCGCCCTTGCCCACGTCTCTCGCGGCGATCGTGCGTGTCTTCTCCTCCCTCCCTCCCTCCCTCCTCCCTCCTCCCTTCCTCTCCTTGTTCGTCTGCCGGCCATACCTCCTCCTTCCCTCCCTTCAACGTCCGTCCGTCCATCCCCACGTCTCTGGCGGCGATGTGCGTGTCTTCTCCCTCCCCTCCCCCGTCCGTCCGTCCGTCCCTCCCTCTCCCTCCGTCCCTCCCTCGGTCCGTCCGTCCCTCCGTCCGTCCGTCCGTCCCTCCCTTCCTCCCTCATAAGTCTTCTCCCCTGCCTCCCTCCCTCCCTGCCTCCCTCCCTCCGTTCCTCCCTCCGTCCTCTCTCCCTCCGTCCCTCCCTCCCCGTGTGTGGCAGACCCGCTCCTTCCCTCCCCATTCCCTTATAGAAATGTATAAGGACCCATATGTCGTGTTGCATAATCTAGCGTTGCTATGACAACGTCTGTATACGGTTATTGCGATGACGTAGAATGACGTAAGCCATTATTGTCGAAAGAGCGTTACACCACAGATGCAGGCACGCATGCAGAGAGATTTCTGTGCGTTTATATTATTAATAAATAATTAATGGCTTTTCAAAGTTATAATTTCCCCATTGTTTCAATGCCGCTTCATTATAGTCATCACATTATGCTGTCGACCTCAAAGTGATTGTCAACGGTTAGGTCGAGATGCCTTCCATGTCCCTAGTACTAAGTTCTTCTTCCGGAGGATTTAGACGTGCATGGAATAAAATTATTTACTAGTACTATAGTGAAAAATTGGTAACAACTAAAGTGATTAAATCATCTGTTTCTATAGTCTGTTAATGCGAATTTATAACAGTAAATCTGGCAGTAGATAGCTGTCAGACGTCACGTACATACATAAATACATCCATGATTACACATACATACATACATACATAACATACATAC